>JABUQX010014130.1:0-22500 GCA_015478945.1 Trachelipus rathkii
GTTGTACTTCGTTCGGATCAAATTTGAGTGTTTAACCGTTTCACAGCATTGCGTCGTGAAACGCTTTCGCGTTTTCGTGCGCCGCCTCATTCCACTATTAATATTAAACCAATCACTTTCGAGTCCATTTTTTCTTACACACTTCGCTATCGTCATAAATACTTTTGATTCCATTCAGAAGCTTACCACCAACACCATATATCACTAACACCTGCTATAAAGCTTCTTTATTAATCCTATCATACGTCTGTTGAAATCTATAAAACTTAAATACAATTTATTCTTCTTCTCCCTCATTTTCTCAATCATTTGTTTCAATGTAAAGATTTGATTCACACATCCTCTACCACTTCTAAACGCACATTGTTCTTCACCAATCAGTCCTTCAGTCCCTCGACGCACTCTTTCGACCAAAATACCAGCATATATCTGCCCTACAACACACAATAAAGTAATTCCATTAAAATTCCTACAGAAGTCCGAAGAAAAAGTGGATTGAGTCGGTAAAGGAATGCCTGGAGGAGAGAAATAAGAGTGAATGGCTTGGCTTTGTGAGGGGGTATAGTTGTGGCCCACCTGAGCCAAGGGATGAACCCCACAGTGCCGAGATACCATAGTGAGGGTTCGTCGCGGTCCCGTGAAGCTCTAGGATGGATTTTTGACTGCGACGAGTTCTCACTAATAGGTACGGTAAAGAGGACGGTAAGGCTGGGCTTTCTTTTCGACTTGTGTCATATCCTTCTACTACTTTTCTGTTTCCGGTGCATGTCACGCACCTTACCCCTAATCTTGGGGAGAGAAGGTGGATGATGATGATGATATATCCGGTACATTTTTTCTCGTCTTGGGGAGAGTTGGTGGGTGATATATATATATATATATATATATATATATATATATATATATATATATATATATATATATATACTATATATATATATATATATATAGATATATATATATATATATATATATATATATATATATATATATATATTGTAAAGCTGGTCATCGAGATTAGGTAGTAATGACCGCTTCTAGATAAGGATGAATGAGAATTGCTGTGAGTTTTCTTCTTTATTTCCTTAATCCTATTTTACAAAAGAGGGTTGGACCCCTGTCCTTGTTTGGGTTTTATTTTCTTAGCACTAAATTGCTTGTATTGGTATTTTAATGTTGTAACTTTATTATTTTGCACTAATTCTGTAGAAGGATGCTACATGCTGTCGGGATTTTGAAAAGTGATAAATCGGCGGCTTGGAAGCGTGGCTTAGTTCTACGAAACTACAACCACATTTTAAACATAGGGTGTGTTTGGCTCTGCATTTAACTCTGTAGTTCAGCTCTGTATAGATGTTCTTTCCACTTTCACAGAGAGTACCTCTCCACAGTACCCCCCTGCAGAGCTGAGGCCCGGGCGCTCTAATCCCGGTAGCGGAGTGGCCTGCGCAAATGACGGCCTCTGCTCGATACGTCTCTAGACGTAGGGGCGGTTGCAAACCACTACGAGGGCGAAAACGAGGAGCTGGTGTTGGAGGTGCAGGAGTGTGGACGAGAGGGCGAGGAATACGAGAAGGAAGTGGAACATCGGCAGTACGACTTGTGGAAGGCATGGCAGGAGGTGGTGGAATGGAAGGGGACGGTAGAGGGAGAGGAGGAGGAGGAGGAAAAGGAAGAGGATCTGGGTCAAGAGGAAGGAGTGGTGGAGATGGAGAGTCAGAGGGAGATGAAGGAGGAGAAGAGTCGAGAGGAGATGAAGGAGGTGGAGAATAGGCAGGTTTGAGACGATCTTTTGATATTACTTCGGTGCGAGTGGGACGTTGTACCTTGAAGAACTTCTCCTTCCGAAGTATGACTGGGAAGGGTCCGTCGTACTTTGGTTGGAGAGGAGAACGGTGGGAGTCATGCCTCACTAAAACATGGGTACAGGAAGAGAGATCTTTCGGAATGTAAGAGTGCACCTTTTGCTGGCGGGTCGGAGTAGGTCTCCAGGAGAGGGCACAGCGTTTCAAACGGGTGAGGTACAGGGTGGGATCAGCAGTAGCAGGAGGGAAAGATTGAGAAAAGAACTCGCCCGGCAGACGGAGAGTAGAGCCATAAACGAGTTCGGAAGCTAAACACTGAAGATCTTCCTTAACAGCCGTGCGTATACCAAGCATAACCAAAGGGAGAGCTTCCGTCCAATGTTCTGGTTGTGGGTGTGCCATGAGAGAGGCCTTAAGCTGACGGTGGAACCTTTCACAAATCCCGTTCGAGATAGGGTGGAAACTGGTTGTATGGATCTTCTCAGAACCAAGCAAGCGCATCAAATCTTTCCAAAGGAAGGATTCGAAAACGCGACCTTGATCCGTCGTCACCGAGAGAGGAATGCCAAACCGAGAGATCCAATGGGACAAGAAAGCTTTAGCAATAGATTCAGCTGTAGCAACAGAGAGTGGGATAGCTTCTGTCCAACGAGTGAACCTATCAATACAGGTGAGGATATATCGTTTGCCATGAGAAGGTGGGAGAGGTCCAACAATGTCGATGTGGACTCTCTCAAACCGTTGACCAGGAGGCAAGAAAGTGCCTAAGGGAGCTTTAGTATGTCTTTGCACTTTAGAGCGCTGACAAGCCATACAGGCGCGGACCTAGTTCGCTACGTCGGCGTTAACTTTAGGCCACACAAAACGAGCCGTTACCAGTTTGCGTGAAGCCTCGACGCCAGGGTGTGAAAGCGAATGGAGATTGCAGAAAACTGCCTTTCGAAGAGCATTAGGTACGAAAGGACGAGGATGGCCTGTTGAAGTGTCGCACAAGAGCCTCTTCTCTATGCCCGGAAGATTGAGCCACTGCAGCTGTAGAGAAGAGTCCTGCTGAAGATCGATATTGTCTCGCTCCTGGCACGTGGCCATGGCTGCGTAATCAATGTCAGGAATGGGAGAAAGAGCGTTAATTTCAACCCGAGAAAGGGCATCAGCAGTGAAATTATTCACTCCTGAGATGTGACTTATATCCGTGGTAAACTGGGAAACAAATTCCAGATGACGAGCTTCACGAGGGGAATGACGTTCGTGCCGTGAAGCCATCGCGAAAGTGATGGCTTTGTGGTCGGTCAGGATGTGGAACTCCCGTCCTTCCAAAAAGTACCTAAAATGGCGAACAGCAAGATACATAGCAAGCAACTCCCGTCCAAAAGCACTATGCCTTGTTTCGGCTGGTTGCAGCTTGCGTGAGAAGAAGGCAAGTGGGCACCATTCACCCTTTTGGAACTGCTGAAGCACCGCACCGACAGCGAAATCGGATGCGTCCACTTGCACTCTCGCCGGTGCAGAATCGTGCGGGTGGACTAGAAGAGCGGCGGAAGCGAGGGCCTCTTTGGAAGCCTCAAAAGCAGACTCTGCTGCCGGAGACCAGTTGACTTTAGTGGTGCTGCCTCGTTGTTTAGGACGTATGAGTGCTGTAACATAGTGTATACCAACAGGGAACACAGGGAAAATGAAAAGTGTACAGGGAAAACACGGAAGATAAAATTATCCAATTTATATCAGGCATCATTTTTGCTTAACCCCTAAAGAAGTATTGTGAAGCACATATTGACTTTGAAATTCTTTTAAAAAGGGAGATCTTAAGAAAGCTCAGTTTGCTCAAGGGATGTTAGAAAGGTGTTTTGTCTTTGAAGGAGGAGGAAAGTAAAGAGCACAAGAATATCGTTCATGATTCTCCTCTTCCTAGTACTTAGAATTTAAATTGTTGATAAGTTCCAATATGGAGTAAAATTAAGTAAAAAATTTATATATCAACTTTTTCTTAGCCTAAGAATTTATACTTCTTGAGTTATTGAATCTTTATATTATTTTTATTAAAATTTATTCATCTGCAGTATCAGCGCATTTAACTAATTTCTCTTTTTTATTTTACAGAATTGAATTAATTTGTATTATATAATAATATTAGATAGCAAAAACCTATTATAAAGCCAGTTTTAATTTACAATGGCTGGACTCCACTCTGCATCCAGAATGGTCAAAATGGCTCAGAGAAGCGAAATCGGAACATTACGCTTTGTGCATCTACTGCAAGAAAGAATTTTGCCTTTCTAATATGGCAACAAGATCCATTAAAAGTCATGCAAGTAGCAAGAAACACCAGAGCATCACTAAATGCTTAAAATCCAGCTCGCCGGACATGATGAACAATTTTGTTAAGCAAACTCCTGGGTACTGTTCAATTAATTCTAAACAGTTGCAAACGAATAATTCTGCATCAAGTTCTTGTTCTCAGGGAGCCTCAGTTAGTTCTACCTTGGATGTCTCTTTTAGCAAAGCAAAAGATGCAATAATGTGGTTTGACTGTTAATCAAGCTCATATTTCCAATAGAGCTTCTGATTGTTGCCAAAAGCAATTTAGTAAGATGTTTCCTGATTTGCAGATAGCTCAGTCCTTTGGTGTGAGCAAAGATAAACTTTCCTATTTATGTGTATTTGGTTTAGCTCCTTACTTTACTAAAAAAATGTGAGGTGTATTGAGAAATACTTCTTATATATATCAATATCCTATGATGAGGCTTTAAATAAAATTGCACAAAGAACTCAAATGGATATACATGTGAGGTTTGCAGATTTATATCAGGTATCATTTTTGCTTAACCCCTGAAGAAGTCTCAAGCAGGGGCTTGGGTCAGCTGTTGACATCATTAAAGTGACAAGTATTTCAATGGATGGACCTAATGTCAACTGGAAAATGTTGTCTTTGTTGAAAGCAGAATTAAATACCTGTAAGTGTTCCGAAACTCCAAGATTGATTGAATTTGGTAGTTGCTCTTTGCATATTGTCCATGGAGCTCTCAAAACTGGTCATAAAGCTACAAAGTTTGATTTATTAGAATACTTAAGGGCTTATTATTATTTATTTAACAGATTTTCCAACTAGAAAGGGAACATTCATGAAAATAACAGGCTCTGAAGAGTTTCCTGCTAAATTTTGTTTGACAAGATGGGTTGAAAATGTAAATGCCACAACAACAGCCATTCGATTGCTTCCAAGACTGACGAAAGTACTTGGAAGAAGTTGGGGAATTGAAAAATTCAAAAGTGTTTGGAAAGGTGAAATCATATTTAAAGGATCCCTTATTACATGCAAAGTTGGGGTTTTTCCAAGCAGTAGCTCGTCAGTTGGAAGGATTTCTATTGAAGTTTCAACGTGAAGACCCATTGACACCCTTAATGAAGAGAATTCTAAAACCGGACGTTATTGTTCAGATGTCAAAGTTTTAATGAAAATTAACTTTAAAGATAAAAAAAATTTCATTAATGCAGAAAATATGGACCTGTATCATACAGCAAAAGAGGGAATTAGGAATGCACCTCGAAGGCTGCAAACTCCAGAAATTTTAAAATTTAGAGAAGATTGTATGTTATTCTTGCAAGTACTTATCCAGAAGTTAGTAGAAAGAAGTCCTCTTAAATATTCCATCACAAAGGCATTAAGTTGTTTGTCACCGAAGGTAATGCTTTCTAATAACTCTGAAAGAATTAATATGTGTTGAAAAATTCATTGATATCAAGCGAATTGATGGTTCGACAGCTGATATAATCAAAGAGGATTATGAACTCTTGATATCTAATTCCTATGTCCTTGAACTTCTGAAAAATTTTGATGAGAAGGAAGATAGACTCGATCAACTTTTCATTGAAATTTTTAAAAATGTAAACGTTCAAAAAGAAACAAAAAACTTTGTAACACTGATTCTTTCATCATTTCATGGGAATGCTTCTGTAGAGAATTTTCTCGACAAACAAACATTGTCTACAAGAAAATTTGCGTGGAGTCAATTGTGCTAAAAGAATTATTGCTGAAGAAATGAAAATACTGGAAAGGTTTAGTTATTGTGTATTACAAATGGGAGGCAGTCTTTTACTGCCGCATTAGCTTCTTCAGGTATAAGGCATCTTAAAAGAAAACTATGTGTCAAGCAGAAACTCTGGAAGGTGCAAAAAAAAAAAAAAAAAAAAGAGTGGTGAGGTTAAAGAGGCTGAAGAAGTTGAGAAATATTGTCAAAGAGACAAAAAACTTCATATTTTAGAAGAGAAAATAGCTCTTCTTAAACAGTCATAACTTTTGAATTAATGTACTTATTTAGTAGGTTTAGTTTAGAATTAAATAATTTTGTTATTTGTTTTAGAGAAAAGGAAAAATATTTTTATTTTATTTTAGAGAAAAGAAAATGTGCAAATGTTTTTATATTTTTGTGTACCTTTGTTTTTGTAATTTTTATTTTGAATAAAGTAAAAGAAAAGGGAAAAAATGAAAGCAAAATCAGGGACCTGGTAAACATATTTGGCAGATATTTAGAAAATTAATTGATTTTGTTCATAACTTTGGCTATATATATAATTTTGGAAGCTGTTTAAAAAATTTTCAATGCAAATATAAAATTCACTTGTAAAATGTCAAATTGTATGATGTCATTTAAATTTGTGAAAGCTGGCCAAGAAAATTTGTTAACTAGGACGGTTATAGAGTGGGCTCTGGAGGGCTTTCATTTTTTCACCTTTCCTTATTGATAACAAAGATAAAATGATGTTTTATCATTATTTTAGGAAAACACAGGGAATTTGAAAATTTCAACTTGGTGTACACCTTGTGTAAGCGGGCCTAGGAGGGCTGCCGCTGATTTCAGAAACCTATGGTAGAAGTTGATCATTCCCAGATATTGACGAAGCTGCTTTTGATTTTGGGGAAGAGGAAAGGCGCGGATAGCGGCGACACGGTCTACAAGAGGGCAAATACCCTCAGCCGAGACTGTGTGACCCAGGAAAGTAAGAGAAGACGCACCGAATACGCACTTGGTAGGATTGAGACGAATTCCCGCATCATTCAACCTACCGAAAACGGCACGTAGGTGATCCACATGTTCTTCAGGCGAGGAGGAAGCGACTAAAAGATCATCTAAATATGCCCAAGCAAAAGGAAGACCACGGAGGATAGAATCGATGAATCTCTGGAAGGATTGGGCTGCATTTTTCAGCCCGAATGGCATTCTCGTGTACTCAAAGAGGCCGAAAGGAGTGATCACAGCTGTCTTGGGAACATCCTCCGGGGCTACAGGTATCTGGTGGTAGGCTCGAATTAAGTCCAAAGAAGAAAAAATGGTGTTGCCAGCCAGGTGGGAAGTGAAACTTTGTATTTGCGGCACAGGGTACCTACTACCTATCCGGTGTTGTGGCAGAATTCAAAAGACTAAAATCTACAGGTCTTCAAATCACCAATGAGCGCCCTTAGGGACCATGTGGAAGGACCAACAACTCTTGGATGGGCGCACAATGCCAAGTTGTAACATGTGATCGAACTCAGCCTTGGCGGCCTTGAGCTTATCAGGAGGGAGGCGACGAGCTCTAGCGAAGGTGGGTGGGCCGGTGGTCTCTATATGATGCTCAACAGAATGCTTAAGAGGGGTATCCGAAGAGCAAGGGTGCAATAAAGAAGGAAAGTCCTTCTGCAGGATAGTAAGGAAGGGAGACGCTACCGAAGATGGCGGAGCAATAGCGGAAATGCCCCTTAGCTCAGAAGAACCGAGGGAACCGTGGGAGTAAAGAGAAGTATCACCGTCAACCAGACGTCTATTACGAAGATCTACCATAAGATTGAAATGAGACAAAAAATCAGCGCCGAGGATGGGCTGTGTCACTTCAGCGACGAGAAAAACCCATGGAAACTGGCGGCGGAGAGACAGATCCAACGTACACAATCGCTCTCCATATACCGGAATGGAAGAGCCATTAGCAGCGAATAGTTGACGACCAGGAAGGGGGACGGAGGAGTCCTGAGAAGGGTTGTTGGGTAAAATCGAAAGGCTAGAGCCGGAATCGATCAAGAAGGCAAGTTTAGTAGAATGGTCGTAGATACGAAGAACGTCCTGTGTAGTAGGAGGAGAAGGAGAAAAAGAGCCAGCATCTCCCGTCGCTCCTACGACGGGATGGCTGTCGAGTTTCCCTGATAGAGAGGGCAGGAAGGATCGCATTTCTTGGCATCCATGCCGAAAGTATGGTGATAATAACAGTACCCATGAGGATACTGGCGCTGGCGTGAGGAAGAAGCAGAAGAGGACCGCGAGAAGGACGAAAGTTGGAAGGAGTGGGATCACGGGAGCGAAAGGTGTTATTATTGTAAGGGAGAGAAGGGCCGTTTTTATCTCGGCCATGCCAGTTTCGAGAACCAAAACCCGGGTATCCAGAGCTGCCGAAGGAGGAGGTTGTACTGCGAAAGCGTGAGAGTAGGAAGGTTGGGGTGGGTGAGAATAAGGAGGTTGAGCTGGATAAGAGGCAAAGGCAGTTGAGAACAAGGGAGAAAATAGCGGAGGAGGCGTTGGTAGAAATACTAGAATGTGTTGGGCGTGAGTTGTAGATAGTTGAGGGTGCGAGTTTGAGAGGCAGGAGAACGGAGAAACGGCGTAATAGGCGGTGGGACCAAAAGCTCCATCAGGGGCGCAAATTCTGTCTGCTGTGGCAAACTCAGTGAGGACAACGTCAGGTTTGTGATTGCAGTACCTTTGTGATGTCGAACAAGCCTCTTCTGGAGGAAGAGAGGTGCAGGTATTTTCTCTTCCCGTGTGGGTGGTACACCCAACAAACCCGGCATCCCTACCATCAATTCAGGGGTTTCTCACCCCAGTGAGATGCCTCCAAGGTTTCAATTGTTCCTCTGGTGGGAGCCAAGCGGTCGATATTAAGGTTTTGAGCGTGTTAAGGGGTTGTAGGTTTCTAGTTATTTGCCAGAGGCCATCCCACTATTTTGAGAGGCAAGATTCTGGTAAGAGCATTCTAACTCTCGAATATACTCTCCTTCTCGTCTTCGGTGGTCCAGTAAGCGCGCTGAACTCGGCCAAGGTCAAGCAAAGCTCGGGATTGTTTACGAAGAAGGGTTGCAAATGGAATGCTCGCGAGGAAGTAGACATGACGAAAGGCGTAGAAGTTGGCAGAGCGAAGGAAAGAAAAGAAGTTAAATAAGATGTGGAGCGAGCGGAGGCACTAATAACGGACCGAGGGTGGAAAAAAAAGAAATTACAACCTTAGAATGGACCCAGGGATCAAACGGAAACCGTCGCATTACGAAATTGCCAAAATACTTTATATAAAAAAAAAATTGTATATATATATATATATATATATATATATATATATATATATATATATATATATATATATATACTATATATATATGTAATATATATATATATATATATATATATATATGCTGCTATATATGAGGATACACCGATAGTATCGTATCTTATCGGTGAAGAATTATGAAACTTTTAGATTCCATAAATAAATCCCTAGTTTCGATATTTAAAATGTTCTAATAAGAGATTCCTTAGAAAGCTAGTTTGACCCCACAAGATGGCATCTCGACGGTGAATCGCTAAGAATGCATTTAAATAGCACTGAAGAGCTTGCTCGCGTGACAAAAAAAAAAAGATTCACAGAAGTGGAATCCGCCTTATCAGCAACACCTGGCAACAGCAATGATAGTGACGACATCTGGTGGCTTTTCAGCAAATAAACCTACTGAAGATGAAGAGGATTTGGATATGTTAGACTTTGAAAAATTCAATGGCCCAAATTGCATTGACATCTCATTTTGCAACTAGGAATCTGCAAGGAACATCTATCAGAAAAAAACTGAAGAGACAGTCATCAAGAAGCAAAGATAATTCAAATTTGCAATCTGGGAAAGAGAATATCAGGCTCTTCGAAAACATGGAGATGCTGCCTACTGAAGAGAAACCTTTCGTGTGGTGGCATGAAAATGGGCCAAGGTTTCCATTATTATCAGTGCTTGCAAGCAAATATTTATCAGCCCCTCCCTCATCCAGTCAGGAAGCAGAGGTGTTTTGCAGTGTAGGTGGGATGCAACACTAAGAAAGGAACAGGCTCCTGTTGATGCAGTGAAACTTTCATGTTTTGCATCACAATTTGAAAATTTTTGAATTTTGAATGATATCTATCTTTATCTTAAAGGAGTATATTATTATTATGTAATATTTGAATAATAGAGTTTTTTTATTTTGTTTTTTCAGCTGATTAATTGAGGTCTCTTTCATTATTTTTATTCTTTATATTGTAGCTAGTTAAAAAATATTCTTGTAAATTGTTAAATTGTAACCATGTTAAAACATAAAAGCTAGTAGCTAAACTTTGTTAATACTTACTTGAAAATGGAAATGGAATATTTTTTGAACAAACACAAACATGAAAAAGTTATTAATATTATATTTGCATTTAATATTCCTTAAAGATACTATTTTAACTTATAAAATAAATATACTTGGGCACAACCAAATTTGAAATAAATGACTAAGTGTTGGTTGTACAGGGAATGCAACCCTGAGTTGCCTAGAAGTTCACAAATGTTCTATATTATTACTGTGTATTTATTATATTAATTAAAATATCGGTATCGGCCTCTTTTTCTGGTATCGGTACATCTCTAATATATATATATATATATATATATATATATATATATATATATATATATATATATATATTTATATATATATATATATATATATATATATATATATATATATAATATATATATATATATATATATATATATATATATATATATATATATATATATATATATATATATATATATATATATATATATATATATATATATATATATATATATATATATTTTTTTATTTTTTTTTTTTACAAACACGGGGGAAAGGTTACTATTTTATGTTTTCCCGACCAGTGGGCCCATACAAAGTGGAAAGGTGCACAGTTATCAGGGTGATAGTAACCCCAGCCTCAGTCTGAACCAAGTCAAGATATTCCAGCCATCGGTGGGCATGGCTAGGCTCTGGACTCACAGACCTACTGTGCGTGAGGCTAATAGGAATGTAGGTGTCTGTATGTGTAATAAAGGTTGTACCGTTGTATGTGTTGGCTATGGATGAGTGAGGTGAGGGTATTGAGATTAGTGTATTAATACACTATGCCGTAAACTGTAATGAATTACAGAAAATCTCCTACAAACGGCAATTTTTCGTGTCCGTCCTGGTGACTAGTCGAAAGTACAAATCCCGTTTGACGAGGACTCGAACTCACGACCCTAAGCGTGCAAACGCACCACTCAGCCCACTGCGCCACCGAGACTCTTATATATATATATATATATATATATATATATATATATATATATATATATATATATATATATATATATATATATATATATATATATATATATATATATATATATATAGATCTAGGGAAATAGATATATGCTATATATATATATATATATATATATATATATAACATATAACATATATATATATATATATATATATATATAATATATATATCTATATATTATTCGTTTCAGAGGACTTTCTGAGATTAAGACCTGTAACATTGATAACTAGTTCATTCATCACCTGTTAAAGTCTTAACACAATTTCAAGGTATGTTCGTAGTGAAACGTTTTTGTAACTAGTTGTTATTATATTGGTACTTTATGTACTTCTTTCTTTCTTTATCTTCCTCTTTTCCCCAAGACTGGGAGCTGGGTGCGATGTCATACGTATACAAGAAAGAAAAGCAGTAGAAGAATATGACAAAAGTCGAAAAGAAACCCAGCCTTACCGCCCTCTTTGTACCATTAATTAGTGAGAACTCGACACAGACAGAAAATCACCCTAGAGCTTCATGGGACCGCAAAGGACCCTCACTATGGTAAATCGTCAATGTAAGGGTTCATCCCTTGGCCCAGGTGGGCCACAACCATACCCCATACAAAACGCCGCCGTTCTATTCCTATTATACCTACATTCTCACTCTGCCAAACTCCCACATTTTTCTCGCTAGGACAACCTTCGTTCACCCGACTCAATCCTTTTTCTTGGTCCTCTGGCTGGTCGGTTCCCAACACCTCGTCTGTACATCCCACAATAACCGACTATCATTCATCCTTTCCACATGACCAAACCATCTCAACATACTTTCATTTATTCTCTCATTTACCCCTTTCTTTACACCACACAGCTCTCTAATACGTTCATTCCTTATTTTATCAATTCTTCTCACACCTAGCATGTCCCTAAGATTGTCTATCTAAACACATTGAACTTTAAATCTATACTTCTTATTCCAAACCATAGTCTCGCTACTATACAATAACACAGGTAACAACATACCCTCATGTAAGACCCTAGCGCACTCAAGACTTAGTCCCTTTACATTCACCAACGATTTAATTGCACCAGCAACAATATGTACTTCTATGTGAGCTATTTAATAGATACGTAATAGAGGTGGAACGAATATGATTTTTTTATATTTACGAATACTTTTCTTTATATTGGCGAATACAAATATTATTAAACCCATTTTTCTTATTCCATCTTTAACATAAATATTAGATGTCTTTAAGTTAATTATCCAAAATGTCAGCATATATCTTCCCCACAACACTCAAAAACTAATTCCCGTATAGTTTCTACAGTTTATCCCCTACCCTTATGCAAGTTTGTAAAGGGTCTTATTACTGCTCTACTCCATTCCTCGGAACACACACAGTCTCTCTCTCTCTCTCTCTCTCTCTCTCTCTCTCTCTCTCTCTCTCTCTCTCTCTCTCTCTCTCTCTCTCCTCTCCCCCCCTCTCTCTCTACACACACCTCTCTCTCTCTCTCTCTCTCTCTCTCTCTCTCTCTCTCTCTCTCTCTCTCTCTCTCTCTCTCTCTCTCTCTCTCTCTCTCTCTCTCTCTCTCTCTCTCTCTCTCTCTCTCTCTCTCTCTCTCTCTCTCTCTCTCTCTCTCTCTCTCTCTCTCTCTCTCTCTCTCTCTCTCTCTCTCTCTCTCTCTCTCTCTCTCTCTCTCTCTCTCTCTCTCTCTCTCTCTCTCTCGCTCTTCTCTCTCTCTCTCTCTCTCTCTCTCTCTCTCTCTCTCTCTCTCTCTCTCTCTCTCTCTCTCTCTCTCTCTCTCTCTCTCTCTCTCTCTCTCTCTCTCTCTCTCTCTCTCTCTCTCTCTCTCTCTCTCTCTCTCTCTCTCTCTCTCTTCTTTAGCCAAGACTGGGGGTAAGGTGGGTAACATGCACCGTAAACAGAAAAGTAATAGAAGAATATGACGCAAGTCGAAAAGAAAGCCCAGCCTTACCGCCCCTTTTATACCTTTTAGTAAGAATTCGTCGCAGTTAGAAATTCCACCCTAGAATTTCACGGGACCGCGATGGACCCACACTATGGCATCACTTCAATGTTGGGTTCATCCCTTGGCCTAGGTAGGCCACAACCATACCCCCTCACAAAACACTGCCATTCACTCCTATTGTGTACCTTTCCTCTTGCTTTTGTGAAACTCACATTTCTCTCCTCCTGACTCAATAAACTTTTTCTTCGGTCTCCCAGCCGGTCAATTCCCAGAACACTCACCACTATACATCCGCTTAACCAACCGACTATTATCCATCCTTTCCACATGACCAAACCATCTCAACGTACTTTCATTACCCCTTTTTTCACACCACAAATTCCAATACGTTCATTACTCATTTTATCAATTCTCACACCTAACACACCCCTAAAATTGTCCATCTGAACACATTGTACTTTAGATATATATACCTCTTATTCCAGACCTTAGTCTCAATACTACACATCAACACAGGTAACAACATACCCTCATGTAAGACATGTAAAACCCTAGCGCACCCAAGACGTAGTCCCTTTTCATTCAAAAACGATTTAATTGTACCAGCCACCTTCCTGCCATTCACAACTTTCCTACTACACACTGCTTCATCCGCTCCCTTTTCATCCAATTTATATCCTAAATATTTAAACTCAGACACTTGTTCTAGCTGCTCACTATCTAACATAACTTCAAATCAAGGACTGTCCTCACTCACAACCATAACCTTACTCTTATCTACGTTTACTTTCAAACCCCTCCTTTTACACACCCTGCCAAATCTCTCTACCAGTCCTCTCAAACTCTCTTCAGATTCATCACACAAAACCAAATCATCCGCATATAATAGGTAGGGCACCCTCCACTCACCTCCAATCTCCATCATTCTAACACCATTCCCAGCCACCCCCATCTCTAATTCTTTCATGACCCCATCCATATACAAATTGAATAACCAAGGATACATAACACATCCCTGCCTCACTCCGCTATTAATATTAAACCAATCACTTTTGACACCATTTATTCTTACACACGCTTCACTATCGTCATACATACTTATGATTCCAATCAGAAGCCTACCACCAACACCATATATTACTAACACTTGCCATAGAGCTTCCCTATTAATTCTATCATACGCCTGTTGCAAATCCATAAAACCTAAATACAATTTATTTTTCTTCTCCCTCATTTTCTCAGTCATTGTTTTACAAAGTATTTGATCAGACATTCTACCACCCTAAACGCACCTTGTTCTTACCAATCAGTCCTTCAGTCACTGACGCACTCTTTCGACCAAAATACCAGCATATATCTTCCTACAACACTCAAATTAATTCCCCTATAATTTCTACAGTTCCCCTTATCCCCCTTTACCCTTATATAAGGGTGCTATTACTGCTCTCCTCCAATCCCTCGGAACTACCCTCCATAAACGCTTTATTATACAACTTCCAAATCCAATCAATCACCATCTCGCTTCCGTTCTTGATCATTTCACCAGTAATTTCATCTATACCTGCAGATTTACCATTCTTCAACTTTCTCACTCTACCCATTACCTCCTACTTGCTAATGACCTCATCCCCAAAATACCTATTCCTTCTTGCACCATCAAACCCAAACACATTCACTATCACCTCTTCATTACTGTTAATATTATACAGATTTTCGAAGTGTTCTTTCCACACTCCCCTCACATCCATTTTATCAGTTACAAAAGCACCATCCCTATTCATTATTCTAAGCAGGTTCCCCTTATTCTCATTCTTAACCTTTCGCGCTTCCTTCCAGAAGAGCTTCCTATTCCCTTGTAAGTCCCCATTCATCCTCCTTCCAAACTGTTCATTTACCTCTTTCTTTTCTCCTACGTATGCACCTTTTAGTATTTCTTTTTTCCTCCTTATATACTTCCAAACATCTTTCTTTTGAAACTTCATTTTTAGCTTTTAGTACATTCAACCACGCTTTTTTTACTTATATATATATATATATATATATATATATATATATATATATATATATATATATATATATATATATATATATATATATATATATATATATATATATATATATATATATATATATATATATATATATATTAGGTATATATATATATATATATATATATATATATATATATATATATATATATATATATAGAAATACATAGCACTAACATATCGCCATACTTAAAAGAAGTAAAATAAATAACATAGCATACAAAAACTCACAGCAATAGACATAAACAAAGCATTCGACACCGTCCCCACACACATCCTTATCCAAAAAATCCTCCACTCCCCCCTAGTAAATAATGACAAAAAATGGCTTTCCAATTTCCTCACCAACCGTTTTGCAAAAGTTTTATACAAAAACAACCTCTCCCATTCTATCAAATTGCAAAACGGAGTCCCACAGGGAGCCATTCTCTCTCCATTTTTATTCAACTTCTTCACAGCAGATCTGCCCACCCCAACCCACCAATCCACCAAACTTATTACTTATGCAGACGACATCAGTCTTATTTCCCAACACCCAGACGTAAATACAGCCACACAACATACCCAAGAATATCTACATTTATTAAAGAATAACAGTATCCCCCCTTAAGTCCTCCATCACCCTTTTAACCACTGACCGTCATCAATCCTCCCTCCATCCCATAATCACCCTGAACAACAACCTCCTTCCATTAAACAAAACCCCAAAAATATTAGGACTTACCTACGACACTCATATGACGTTCTCCCCCACATCGACCAAATCACTTCCGCAACTCAACGAAAACTAAACACCCTCCGAACCCTTTCCCAACACAACTTCAGCGATAGGAAACACACACTCACTACTACCTATAAACAACTTCTTAGAACAAATTTAAACTATGCCTCACCAGCATGGTTCCCAGCACTCTCAAAATCGAACATAAATAAATTACAAATCTCTCAAAATACAGCCCTCAGAATTATCACAGGTTGCACTAAAACCACCCCAATCCAACATTTACACGACGAAACCTCCATCCTCCCCATCTCCACACACCTGGAGATGGTGGGGACCCAATTCTATCAGAAAACCCGTAACACAACCCACCCTTGTCACCAAATTCTCTCCAATCCCCCTCGACAAAGACTAAAATCCCCCCTTCTTCACCAGCTCAATTCTATTACAACACTTACAATATAATTCCCCCGCCCCCTCCCAATAGGTCATGGATTACACATATCCATACCCATCTAACCAACACATACCTTCAAAACCGCCCAAATAATAATTTATTAAACACCCCCTCCCCAAAACTTTCCTAGAGAAGAAACGCTGTCCAGAAGAGGCCAAATGGACCTTGCCCGGAGCAGATCAGGTCACCACCCAAAACTCATGCAATATAAATATAGATTCAAACTAGACAATGTCACCTTCCCCACTTGCACCAGATGTCACAATTCTCAAGATACAATAGAGCACCTCCTTCTTGGGTGCTCTGCTCTCGACGCCCCCCGCGCCGACTTCTCTATATCTTCGCTCCTCGACCTGTGGAACCGCCCGGTGGCGGCAGCCGGCTTCCTGGAAGCAGTGTGGCCCTCGGAGCCAAATATGATGAAATATAAGTATATATATATATATATATATATATATATATATAGCATATATATATATATATATATATATATATATATATATATATATATATATATATATATATATATAAATATATATAAAATTTACATATATATATATATATGTAGTAGTATATATTATATATATATGGCGTCAGATATATATATATATATATATATATATATATATATATATATATATATATATATATATATATATATATATATATATATATATATATATATATATATATATATATATATATATTGATTAAATTAAAGGCCTATCAAAACTGTTACACAAGTAATCACACCCACCTCTATTAACCATATGACGGATTCCTTTTATCTCAGTAAATAGTTTATACAAATAAAACGTACTTTTCTTTATTAGCTACCACTGTAGCTATTGGGTTATACAAGGGATACAATATTACTTTAAACGAATAGTTTGGAATATACGTCAACTATGTCCACCCAGGCTACCCTCCCCGGGCCCGAGCAGTGAAACCCTGTGTAAACTTGTGGTTTCTATTCCTCCCTACTCGGTGTTCCACCTAAAGAGGAAACCTTACAAATCCCTATTCTGTTTTGTCTTAAATAACTCTTGGGCCAAATACCCAACCATCTATACCTGGAAAGACAGAAACAAGAGTTAATTATATAAAAGAAATAAACAATAAAAAGTGCTTATAACATAGCTTGTACATCAGCGTGCATGCTCATGCAATAGATCTTCACATAGGTAGACAAAAGCCGTGCAGGACAAACAAAGAACACATAAGCCCAAGCCAAAACAGCATGCTGAAAAAAACAAAAACATAAAAACTCTCATACTTATATCTTTCTCTCCCGCACCTTTTTTCCTTCAACATATTCTTTTATACCCCTCACATCTACCCTTCCTTTGGTAAACACATCAGCTAACTGCTCTTTCGTACTTACCCACACTACTTTCTTTATATCACCATCTTCTACATATTCCTTCATACACATGATATTCACTCTCAAAGGTTTGCTCTCAACTGGTGTTGCCGAGTAAACCGCACTCTGCAGAGTTTTACTGTCAGTATACATCACCACTTTCAACCCTAAACCACCAAATATTTCTTTCCAAACGTTCACAACGTGTATACCCTCTTGTGCACCTTCAACCAAAGCCATAGCCTCAGCCTCAATAGTAGACCTTGCCACCCTACGCATACATTTAGACTTCCACACAATAGGACACCTATTCCCACAACCATCCTTTATCGACACAATATAACCCCCTTGTGGATGCACTCTTCCTTCCGTTCCATAAGACGCATCTGTATACACCTCTATTTCAACATCTCTTCCTAATTTCGCCAACCATATCCCCATTTTTTCATTTTTCATTCTTCTCGCCATACCAATCAGCTTCCTCATTTCCTCTACTTTACCCCCTTTAAAATACCTGCTTCTGTCACTCACCGCAAAACAAAGATCAGGTCTAGTCTGACCACATAACCAATTCATTTGCCCCACCAAAGACCTATACACAGTTAATTCGTTTTCTTCCATGTCCCTATTACCATAATATTCACGATTATCCGGTATTTTTATTCCTTCCATATACTTCTCCTGCTCCAACCACACACCATTCTTTTCATCATGTATCTTTACCCCTATGTACTTGAAACTCTGTTTTTCTTCAGAACCTATTTCCAGTTTTTCTTTCATTCTTCTGATCACCGTATTTAAAAACCTTTCAGATCCACCAAAACAAAAATCATCAACATGTGTACACATGATCCCTATTAACTTACCCTTTCTCTTCCACCAAAACAACACATATTCTAACTTGCTTCGAACACCCCCTAACTCTATAATCACTGCGACTACCTTGTCATACCACGCCCTAGCAGCATCCTTCAACCCATACACCGTTTTCTTCAATTCCCAAACATGACCTTTCTCCTTCGCTTCTTTTGGAGGCATTACACATATTTTCCTTTTTATCCTATCACCCTGTAAATACGCCGTTTTTATATCAATCGATTGACAAATCCACCCTTCACGCTTTATTATACTAAGACATAGTCTTAACACTTCACCAGAACACGTAGGTGCCTCCGTCACAAGTTCCCTGCCCATTTCCTCAAAACCCCTA
Source organism: Trachelipus rathkii (assembly GCA_015478945.1). NCBI lineage: Eukaryota > Metazoa > Arthropoda > Malacostraca > Isopoda > Trachelipodidae > Trachelipus > Trachelipus rathkii. The sequence goes on from JABUQX010014130.1 coordinate 18,947, forward strand.
GCCACCAGCCTTGCTTTACATATTTCCTGTCCTCCCACTACTTTATCTGTTATAACCCATCTCATAGAGATTTTCTTTTGTCCAACATCCTTTACCCTCCTATACACATCCTTCACCCCCCAATTATCTATTTCCTTCAGTTTTGCTTGTAATACTCTCTCATCATCACAATCCCCTATCCAAACCTCTTCCTGCTCCTCTATACACTCTACATCCTTATAATCATTAAAATCTATCCACTTACACTCACCACTGTTCACATTTTGTATGTTAAAACTATTACTCCATTTTTTACTGGTCGCTTTACCAGCCCTACTTAAAACTTTCACATCTAGTTTTTCCTCCGTATCTTTATTCGTGCATGTGTACCTCTTACCCACCTTAATCCTCTCCACCCTTCTCTCTTCAGCATCTTCTTGATCTTCCTCTTCAGTTTCTGTTTCAGTTTCACTTTCTTCAGCAACATGTTCCACAGGTGTTCGGATCACTTCATATTCCTCAAATTCATCCTCAAAAACACCACTCCTAACGGGTTGTTTCACAGCGTCCACTTCCTTTTTCTCTTCCTCAACCTCTACTTCTTTAGGTATACCTGCTATTCTAGTGATATGAACCCTAGATACGTCCCTTAACGTACCACCGTGTTTCACAATAACCGTCTTACCGTCTCTGCCAATTACTTTTGCTGGCCCCCTCCACTGTTTATCTACTTCCCTTTTATAATAAACACTATCCCCAATTTCAGCCACTTCCAGATGGTGATCACGTATTTGGCCCTTCATTGCTCTCTTTACCCGTTCATCTGATTCTTGCTGAATGTGTGTTTTTCTAGCCAAATGTAGTGCCTTAAGATTATGCAACAACCATTCACTTTCCACACCTAACACGCCTACACTTTCCTCACTTTCATCTGTGCAATTAGGGAACCGGCAATTTTTTCCATATACCAACTGATTTGGTGAATAACCACCTTTATTTAACAGACTATTCTTAGCTGAAACCGCCCAATAGAGACTCAGCTTTTGTTCCGCTCCTTCATCGATCATCTTCCTCATGCCATCCTTAAGTAAACCCACCATCTTCTCACACTGTCCATTGCTCCAGGGACTTTCTGCAGCCGTGGCCCACTGCACCATACTGAACCTTTCACATAGGATTTTCATCTCTTCATTTTGGAACTCTAGCCCATTGTCACTAAAAAACCTCTTAGGTGCTCCAAAAACACTGATCCACTTTTCCAATATCACTCTCACAATCTCTTTTGGTTCCTTACTCCTTACCCAACTAGCCTGACAAAAACTGGTTCCAAGATCCACCATCACAATAAATCTCTGACCTTCTAATTCACCGAGGTCCATTGCCACTGTCTCATTAAAACCTCTTGCTAGAGGTAAACCCACAACTGGACGTCTCGGAGTCTTTTGGTATTTAATGCAGGCATTGCATTTCTCACTAACCTGATTTATACACTCCTGTATACTTTTACCCTCATCTCTACCCCACTCTTCTCCATAAGCATCCCTCATCAATTTCCATAATCTGTCTCTGCTTGGGTGACCAAATTGTATATGAAGTTTAGTGACAATCTTCTCTCTCCGATCTTCTTTGAGCAACTCCTCTTTTATGTTACCTATCCACCAAACCTCCCTCTTCACACCACCCCGTAAAGGTAACTTTAAATGACCCTTATCATTTATCCAACACTGAACCTCTATCCCCTCCAATTCACTAAGAACCACACTATTATTCATCACCTTAATTGTTACACCAAGATTTTTTAACGACTCATAACCTAATAACCAGGGTATATCCCCTTTGACTAACTCAGTTCTCAACAAAAACCTCCTACCTTTTATACAACATGGAACTAATAATCTTTTCACACTTTTATAGGTAGTTTCAAAAACATAACTCACACTCGTATGTTCCATAGTTTCTTCCATCTTCTTTCTCTCTTCCTTACTGAAACTACCCACTAAACGGCCTAGTCACTTTTCACCAATAACATTCTTTGAACACCCTGTATCTACGATTGCACATATCGACTCATATTCCTCATCAATACTCTCTCTCTCTATTGCTCTATTACAAAATATCTTCTCGTCTTTCTTACCTTCTTCACTTGTTCTACACTTACTCTCATCCTTTCGCATCATCTCTCTTTCTCCTCGTGCACCACTGAAAACAGACCTTCTCTGAAACTGAATATTCTTCGGACATGCCGCAGCAAAATGGTATATGGAACTACATATTACACACTTCATTATCTGTCCATACTTATTTTTTCTATTAGTTCTTTTATCACCACCAGAAAATTGATTCTTTCTCTTCCATCTCATCCTTTCTCTTGTCATACCTATCATGACTCACCCAACCACTTATCCCACCTGCTTCATTCTCCTTTTTTCCTATCCCTTCACATACCACCAATAAAGCCTCCTTGAAAGTCTTAAATACCCACGCACCTTTACCACAATATGCTAACACCATCTGTCTTTGAACCCTGTCCACATTTGCTCCCTCTAACAAATGCACACATTTCAAGTCCTCACCCAAATCAACTTTTCCAACCATCTTACATCTACTCTCAATAACCTCATATCTATTCACATACTCTCTTATGCTCTCATTATCCTGTCTTTTCACATAAAAGAACTCCAGTATTCTGTCATACCTATCCCTTTGTTCCTCTTTACCGTACTTTTCATCCAGCACTAACAAAATCTTTTTCACACCTTCATCCTTCTCCAAATCTTGTACTTTCAAATCACATACAGACTCAAAAACTCTTTCTCCCAAACTCAATATTATTTCACCTGCAGGACAGTCACAGTTCTTACCCTCCACTAAGTACCACCACTCCACTCTCTTCTTCCACAACTCATATTCATTGGGATTAACCCCTTCTCCATTAAACACCGGACACAACCTTCTGTTCACCCTTTCAACCTTATCACTCTTTTTTCCGTCCATTGTTAACACACGTCCCCTCAGAGCGTAGCTTCGAACTACGCTCTGCTACCACTGATTAAATTAAAGGCCTATCAAAACTGTTACACAAGTAATCACACCCACCTCTATTAACCATATGACGGATTCCTTTTATCTCAGTAAATAGTTTATACAAATAAAACGTACTTTTCTTTATTAGCTACCACTGTAGCTATTGGGTTATACAAGGGATACAATATTACTTTAAACGAATAGTTTGGAATATACGTCAACTATGTCCACCCAGGCTACCCTCCCCGGGCCCGAGCAGTGAAACCCTGTGTAAACCTGTGGTTTCTATTCCTCCCTACTCGGTGTTCCACCTAAAGAGGAAACCTTACAAATCCCTATTCTGTTTTGTCTTAAATAACTCTTGGGCCAAATACCCAACCATCTATACCTGGAAAGACAGAAACAAGAGTTAATTATATAAAAGAAATAAACAATAAAAAGTGCTCATAACATAGCTTGTACATCAGCGTGCATGCTCATGCAATAGATCTTCACATAGGTAGACAAAAGCCGTGCAGGACAAACAAAGAACACATAAGCCCAAGCCAAAA
>JABUQX010014130.1:32500-42500 GCA_015478945.1 Trachelipus rathkii
AAATCCATAAAACCTAAATACAATTTATTTCTTCTCCCTCATTTTCTCAATCATATTTGTTTCAATGGAAAGATTTGTAATCCACACATCCTTTACCACTCCTAATCGCACCTTGTTTCTTCACCAATCAGATCGCTTCAGTCACTCGGCGCACTCTTCCGACCAAAATACCAGCATATTACTTCCCTACAACACTCAATACTAATTCCCCTATTATTATTTCTACAGTTCCCTTTATCTTCTTTACCCTATATAAGGGTACTATTCTGCTCTCCTCCAATTCCCTCGGAACTATACCTCCATAAAAGTTTTGTTACACAAACATCCAAATCTATTCAATCACATCTCGCCTCCGTTCTTAATCGTTTCACAGTAATTTCATCTATACCTGCAGATTTACCATTTTCTTCAACTTTCTCACTCTAGCCATTACCTCCCTTGCTAATAACCTTATCCCCAAAATACCTATTCCTTTTGCACCATCAAACCCTCACACACATTCACTATCACCCTCCTTCATTACTGCCAATATTATGCAGATTTTCGAAATGTTCTTTTTTTTCCACACTCTCCTCACATCCATTTATTTCATCAGAAAAGCACCATCTCAATTCGTTATTCTATGCAGATTCCCCTTACTCTCATTGTTACCTTTCGCGCTTTCTTCCAGAAAAGCTTCCTATTCCCTTGTAAGTCCATTCATCCTCCTTCCAAACTGTTTCCTTTTACCTCTTCTTTTCTCTTACGTATGCACACCCCTTTTAGTATTTCTTTTTTTCCTCCTTATATAATTCAAACATCTTCTTTTAAACACCAGCATTTGCTTTTAGTACATTCAACCACGCTTCTTTTTACTTTTAACCGCTTGCATCAACTTTTCATTCCATTCCACCACTCACTGTTAACATTGTTACTTCCTACTTTAGCACATCCACATACTTCTTTTGAACTGCTAACAATTGCTTCCTTCATTTGCTACCAGATTTGTTTCAGTTTCAACTTGTTCACATTCAACTAGTTTACCTGCGAGCGCTCTTATATACTTATCCCTTATTACCTTGTTCACATTTACATCTCAACTCTTAATTTTTCACTTCCTTCCGTATCACCTTCTCCATCCAAGCCCCCACAACTTAATTTTTTACATAGAACAAACATAATTGATCCGATAATCCTATTCCTAAACCCCTCACTGATTTAACACCAACACATACTTCAACATCTCCTTTCTTCACCAACACAAAATCAATCATAACTTTTTCACTTCGATACCATCTCTACCAACCAACTCTAGTATACTTATGGATACTCTTTTGTTTGTTTAAAGAAAGTATTACTTTACACACATACCTCTCTCCTCACAGAATCAATCACCTTCCTTACCATTCTCATTTTATCTCGACACCCCAAAGCCACATGTTATACCATCCATTTTTGATCACCTATCCAACCATTCAGATCCCTAACACTATCAATCTTGAAGTCCTACTCACCCCATCCAACCATCTAAACATCAATTCAGAATTTTATTCCAAAAAAATCGTACTCTCTTCAACGTTTTCCTCAGATGACCATATACGTCACAACCACACATATTTTGACCTTTTTCAAACGTTAAATTTAGCCATTTAGAATTCTAGAAACTCGCACACAAAAGTCTACCATAGCTCTGTACCTACAAGTCACTCATCAAAATTGCAACTTACAATATATATTAAATATATATATATAATATATATATATATATATATATATATATATATATTATATATATATATATATATATATATTATATATATAATATATATATATATATATATATAATATATATATATATATTTATATATATAATTTATATATATATATATATAATATATATATATATATATATATATAATTTATATATATATATATAAATATAAAACTTAAAATATATATATATATATATTATATATATATATATTATATAATATTATAAAATATCCACCTTCTTTCCCCAAGACTAGGGGTAAGGTGCGTGACATGCACCGGAAACAAAAAAGTAGTAGAAGAATATGACACAAGTCGAAAAGAAAGCCCAGCCTTACCGCCCACTTTATACCTATTAGTGAGAACTCGTCGCAGTCAGAAAACCCACCCTAGAGCTTCACGGGAGGCGGACCTTCACTATGGCATCTCGTCATTGTGTTGTTCATCCCTTGGCCCAGGTGGGCCACAACCATACCCCTTCACAAAACCCCGCTATTCACTCGGAAGGGGTTAGGTGAGGGTCTTGAATAACCACCATCAATAGAAGAATATTAGATGTTGAAGGGAATGGGCGTTGTCACGATAAAATGGCGTTTCTTCCCGAAGGTTGCTTAGGATTCATCGGGGGTGCTGGCAGCCTCCTTCATCAGACGCTACAGATCTCCCCCCAGTGACAATGCCGCAAGCTCACTCCGTTCTCCGGACCTGAAAGGACGTCGGGTAGTAGCGTGTAGCTGTCAGGTGAGAGCGAGGTATGCACACATTAAGGTCACCGAGAAGGCTTCGACCACTTTGTACTCATACGTGCAGTTGGTCCACAATTGCAGAAGCTTGAGAAGTGCGGTTGAGGATAACCGAACAGAGTAGCGCCCAATAGAAGAAACTTGATTTGATATTTGCTCGGTGATTTGATGGGTACTCATGGTTGCTTGCTGGTATTCGTTGTACCACTCCAGTGGTACTGGTCACTCCTGATGTCACCAATTTGAAGGGGTTAGGTGAGGGTCTTGAATAACCACCTTCAATAGAAGAATATTATAGATGTTGAAGAGAGTGAGTGTTGTCACGCTAAAGTGGCGTTTCTTCTCGGAGGTTGCTTAGGATTCATCGGTTGTGCTGGCAGCCTCCTGTACCAGACGCCACAACTCCTATTTATACCCCCTTCTTCTCACCTCTGCCAAACTCACATTTCTCTCCTCCATTTCTCTTTACTAACTCGTCCACTTTTTCTTTGGTCTCCCAGCCGGTCGATTCCCAACACACTTACCACCATACATCCGCTTAACCAACCGACTATCAACCATTCATCCTTTCCATGACCAAACCATCTCAATGTACTTTCATTTATTCTCTCATTTATCCCTTTCTTCACACCACACAACTTCACATCGACCAACGATTTAATTGAACCAGCCACCTTCCTGCGCCTTCACAACTTTATTACTACACTCTGCATCATCCTTTCCCTTTTCATCCAACATATATCCAAAATATTTAAACTCGGACACTTATTCCAGCTGCTCAACATCTAACATAACTTCACACCAAGGACTGTCCTCACTCACAATCATACTCTTATCTACGTTTACTTTCAAACCCCTTCTTTTACACACACTGTCAAATCTCTCTCAAACTCAATCCTCTCTTCAAACTCTTTTCCGATCACACTCAACAAAACAAATCATCAGCATAATAAAAGGTAGGGCACCCTCCACTCTCTTCCTTTCTCCATCATTCTAATACCCTCTCCTGCCACCCCCATCTCTAATTCTTTCATAATTTCATCCATATACAAATTGAATAACCAAGGAGACATAACAACATCCCTGCCTCCCTGCGACTATTATATTAAACCAATCAGTTTCGGCACATTTAATCTTACAAGAGCCACTATCATCAATAACATACTTTAGAACTTCCATTCAGAACCCTATCCACAGCACCATATATTACTAACACCTGCCATAGAACTTCCCTATTAATCCTATCATACGCCTGTTGCAAATCCATAAAACCTACATACAATTTATTCTTCCCCTTCATTTTCTCAATCATTTGTTTCAATGTAAAGATTTAATCCCACACATCCTCTACACTCCTAAACGAACCTTGTTCTTCACCAAACAGTCCTCCAGTCGGATGACGCACTCCTTCCATCAATGCCCGCATAATCTTCCGTACAACACTCGATAATAACTAATTCCCCTATATATTCCTACAGTTACCCTTATAAAAGAGTACCATTACTGCTCTCCTCCAATCCCTCGGAATTATACCTTCCATAAACGCTTTATGTTACACAACTTCCAAATCCAATCAATCACCATCTCGCCTCCGTTCTTGATCATTTCACCAGTAATTTAATGTATATTTGCAGATTTACCATCCTTCAACTTTCTCACTCTATCCATTACCTCATGTTTACTAATGACCTCATTCAGAAAATACCTATTCCTTCTTGCACCATCAAACCCACGCACATTCACTATCACCTCTTCAATACTGCCAATGTTATGCAGATTTTCGAAGTGTTCCTTCTACACTCCCTTCACATCCATTTCATCAGTTACGAAAGCACCATCTCTATTCATTATTCTAAGCAGATTCCCCTTATTCTCATTCTTAACCTTGGTCGCTTCCTTTCAGAAGAGCTTCCTATTCCCTTGTAAGTCCCCATTCATCCTCCTTCCAAACTGTTCATTAACCTTTTCTTTTCTCCTACGTATGCACCTTTTAGTATTTCTTTTTTCCTCCTTATATAATTCCAAACATCTTTCTTTTGAAACTTCATCATTGACTTTTAATACATTCAACCACGCTTCATTTTTACTTTTAACCGCTTGCATCATTCCACCACTCACTGTTAACATTTTTACTTCCTACTTTAGCACATCCACATACTTCATTTGCACTGCTAACAACTGCTTTCTTTATTTGCTCCCAGATTTGTTCAGTTTCAACTTGTTCACATTCAAGTGATTTACTTGCGAGCTCTCTTAAATACTTATACTTATTACCTTCTTCACTTAACTTCTCACTCATATGAGGGGGGGAGAAAAGGAGTTGCAATTTTGATGAGTGACTTGTGGTACAGAGCTATGGTAGACTTTGTGTGTGTGTGTGAGTACTAGAATTCTAATGTTTTGGATGGGGTGAGCAGGAGCTTCAGATTGATAGTGTTGGGGGACCTAAATGATTGGATAGTTGATCAGAAAAGAGATGGTATAACAGGAGGTTTTGGGGTGTCGGGAGAAAATGAGAATGGTAGGAAGGTGATTGATTTCTGTGAGGAGAGAGGTATGTGTGTAAGTAATACTTTCTTTAAACAAAATAGCATCCATAAGTATACTAGAGCTGGTGTAGGTAGAGATGGTATCGAAGTGAAAAGTATGATTGATTTTGTGTTGGTGAAGGAGATGTTGAAGTATGTGTTGGATGTTAAATCAGTGAGGGGATTAGGAATGGGATTATCGGATCATTATATTGTTCTATGTAAAATTAAGATGGTGGGGGCTTGGATGGAGTGGAAGGTAATACGGAAGGAAGTGAGTAGAATTAAAAGTGGGAAGTTAAGTGAACAAGGTAATAAGGATAAGTATGAAAGAGCGCTCGCAAGTAAATCAGTTGAATGTGAACAAGTTAAAGCTGAACAAATCTAGGAGCAAATCAAGAAAGCAGTTGTTAGTAGTGCAAAGGAAGTATGTGGATGTGCTAAAGTAGGAAGTAAGAATGTTAACAGTGAGTGGTGGAATAAAGAGGTGATGCAAGCTGTTAAAAGTAAAAAAAGAAGCGTGGTTGAATGTACTAAAACCCAATGATGAAGTTTTAAAAGAAAGATGTTTGGAATTATATAAGGAGGAAAAAAGAAATACTAAAAGGTGCATACGTAGGAGAAAAGAATAGGTAAATGAACAGTTTGGAAAGAGGATTAATGGGGACTTACAAGGAAATAGGAAGCTCTTCTGAAAGGAAGCGCGAAAGGTTAAGGATGAGAATAACGGGAGCCTGCTTGGAATAATGAATGGGGATAGGGTTTTTGTAACTGATGAATTGTATGTGAGGGGAGTGTGGAAAGAACGCTTCGAAAATCTGTTTAATATTAACAGTAAATGAAGAGGTGATAGTGAATTGTGTGTGGTTTAGATGGTGCAAGAAGGAAAAGGTTATTTTGGGGATGAAGGATCATTAGCAGAGGAGGTAATGGGTAGAAGTGAGAAAGTTAAAGAATGGTAAATCTGCAGGTATAGATGAAATTACTGGTGAAACGATTAAGAACTGAGGCGAGATGGTGATTGATTGGATTTGGAAGTTGTGTAATAAAGCGTTTAGAAGGGTATAGTTCCGAGGGATTGGAGGAGATCATTAATAGTAGGGCCTACCCTTATATAAGGGTAAGGGAGATAAGGGAAACTGTAGCCAATTAATAGGGGAATTAGTTTATTGAGTGTTGTAGGGAAGATTATATGCTGGTAATTTTAGTCGAAAGAGTGTGTAGAGTGTCTGAAAGACTGATTGGTGAAGAACAATGTGCGTTTAGGAGTGGTAAGATAATGTGTGGATCAAATCTTAACGATTGAAACAAATGACTGAGAAAAATGAGGGAGAAGAAGAATAAATTTATTAGGTTTTATGGATATGCAACAGGGGTATGATAGGATTAATGGGGAAAGCCTTATTGGCAGGTGTTAGTATTATGGTGCTGTAGTAGACTTCTGAATGGAATCCAAAAAAGTATGTATGACGATAGTGAAGCGTGTGTAAAGAATAAATGGTGTCAAAAGTGATTGGTTTAATTATTATAGCGGAGTGAGGAGGGATGTGTTATGGTCCCCTTGGTTAATTCATGTATATGGATGGGCTTATGAAAGAATTAGAGATGGGGGTGGCAGGAAATGGTGTTAGAATGATGGAGAATGGAGGTGAGTGGAGGGTGCCCTAAATATTATATGCGGATGATTTGGTTTTGTGTGGTGAATCTGAAGGGAGTTTGAGAGATTTGTCAGGGTGTGTAAAAGGAGGGGTTTGAAAGTAAGCGTAGATAAGAGTAAGATTATGGTTGTGAGTGAGAACAGTCCTCGGTGTGAAGTTATGTTAGACTGTGTAGCAGCTGGAACAAGTGTCTGAGTTTAAATATTTAGGATATATGTTGGATGAAAAGGAAACGGATGATGCAGAGTGTAGTAGGAAAGTTGTGAATGCAGGAAGATGGCTGGTGTAATTAAATCGTTGGTGGATGTAAAGGGACTAAGTCTTGAGTGCGCTAGTGTCTTACATGAGGGTATGTTGTTATCTGTGTTAATGTATAGTAGTGAAACCATGGTCTTTAATAAGAGGTATAGATTTAAAGTTCATTGTGTTCAAGAAGATTTTGGTTTTAGGAAGCTTTGATGTCAATGAAAATCATGGTGAAATTTCGCATTCAGCAAAGATGGCTATGAACCATTCTTGAGGCTTCCTTAAGGTTTAATTTCATGAACGGCTAAGCTGAGATGCTCTTCGAGTTTCTTGTGTATGGTATGTTTTGGGGTAGGGGGGAGCAGGTTGTATGTGTTTTTATTTCTTCATAGTGTGGATAGCTGTTGGAATGTCCGATGTAAAGGATGATCTATGGCAAGGAATTTACTATGTAATTGGTAGCCAATCATGTCTAAAGTGATTATTTTATGGCGAGGATTTTTTTGTTTGTTTGTAGGTGATGAATGTGGTGTAGTGGCAAGGCAGACTGTTGTTATTTTTAGCACTGTTTTGTACGATTTCCAGTTTATTTATTTTCGATAGCGATATTGCAGGGGCCCCATGCAGTTGATGCATAATTCAATAGGAAGCGGATATATGATTTGCATCAATATAAGGATTCATAAATTTTATTTTTAAGCCTTTAAAGTAGGTTACTAGTAATTTTGGTGCGAGTGCGTGCGCGCGATTTTTCAAATGACCAGACTGGTTGAGCGTGGAGTGGACAGGGATTCTTTATTGACTAAGCCAACGTCCGTGGTCTAGACGCCAACTTCGAATCTGTTGGGTATAATCTCTTCTGTTCTGAGACCCAGCTATCCAGGGATTTCACTATCTATATGCATACATTTATTTCCTTTCATAAGACTGCCATCATCACCATTTATCATTAGCACTGCCGCAGAGCTTCCTTATTCTCCGTTACAGAATACCACCCAGAGTCTTCAACCAACTTTATTTTTAATTTAGTGCCCTCATAAAGCCATTCACGTTTAGGGTTCTCACAATACTAGAATAATAATGGTGTGTCGGCGGGGTGGAGGAGGGGAGAATGATTATAAAGCAACTCCTTTTCTGCCCAAAAAAAACTGACTTTCAGTGATGAGTGTACTTGAATTTACTAATTTACTGTACCTTCACAAGTGAAAGAAATTGGAAAATAAATCATCATCTTCCCTTTCTTCCCCCCAAGACGGGGGGTAAGGTGTGTGACATGCATCGGAAAAGAGAAGTAGTAGAAGAACATGACAAGTTGAAAAGAAAATGCCCAACCTTACCTATAGGTCGCCCTATTACTAATAATCCTTATTATGTTGATAGAACTCAGGCGCTAAGTCAGAAAATCCATCCTATAGAGCTATTTCACGGGACGCTTATGTAGCGCGGCCTTTATCACTATGTTGCATATTATATGCGTCAAGTGTATGGGTTCCATTCCGGCCCATAGGTGGGCCTATCATACCATAACCCCTTACAAAACTCCCCTAGCCATTTCACTCCTTTAATTATGCCATCTTTAATTCTGCGCCCTCTGCCATAACTCACATTTCTCTCCTTCAGACATTCCTTTACTGACTCAATCCACTTTTTCTTCGGTCCCCCAGCCGGTCGATTCCCAACACATCATCACACTAATAAAATCCGCTTTAACCAACCGACTGGCCATTCATCTCTCATTTACTTCCGCATGACCAAGATTCCATACTCAACCGTACTGTTTAAATTTATTCTCTTCATTTACCCTTTTCTTCACACCACACAATAACTCTCTGATACGTTCATTCCTCATTTTTATCATTCTTTTACACACCTAATACGCCCCCTATAAGATTGTTATCTGAACCACATTTGACTTTAAGATCTATACCTTATTCCATAGAATTAGGGATGGCTCAAAAAATATCGATATATTTCGAAATATCATCGATATTTTTGACGTGCGAATATATATCGGATAATTTTTGGGTGATAATTTTTGGCGATATATCGGTAATTTATCGATATTTTTTTCACAATATCGAAAAGCCGATAATTCCTTTTCCAAAAAAATTTTTTTAAAAGGTCCGGAAAAAAAAATAAACTCTCCTATCTCCCTGCTCCCGAACACCGCTGAAAGAGATGAACTCTCTTTTCCCCGCATATTTCGTGTCTTACGTTTTCGGCCCCCCAATGTCCGTAATAATAATTATATTGGACAAATAAACCGAAAAATTCCGATAGGTTTGTACAGATTTTACGTCTTTTTCGGGAAATGGCACATGCCACATAGTCAAATTGTTTTCTGAGTATTCACTAATCACTTATTAAGGCGTCATCTTTGAGTCAAAGCTCCTTGTAGACGGCCACTGGCTGGAAATGGCTTCGTAGACTGCCAGTGACTGGCTTTTATGGCTTCTTGCGTTTTGCGCCAAAGAATGCTACTTGAAAGATTTTCTAAATCAGCTGTTTTTTGTTTACCTTCAACAATGTTGTCCTGAATGGTAATAGCGATATTTCTGATGATGAGATTTTAATTTCCAGGAGAAAGAAGTGGTAATATATTATATATATATTATATATATTATATATATTATATATATATATATATATATATATATATAAATCGGTTCTTAAGCGCCATTATGATCCAGATATATATATATATATAATATATATATATTATATATATATATTTCTAATATATATTTTTATTTATTAATATATATATATATATATATATATATATATATATATATATATATATATATATATATATATATATATATATATATATATATATATATATATATATATATATAATGTGCAGATTTTAATACTTTATATACTCGTGTATGTTTTCTACGAAAACAGCCCAGCAAAGTCTAGGGCTGCCATTACCGCCCAGGGCCCCGCAAAGTCTAGAGTCGCCACTGTGTATAGGTACCTATCCTATTCCGTACGTTCGATAATAATAATAATAATAATAATAATAATAATAATAACATTCATTTGGTAATTTAAAAAACCAAAATCACAC
>JABUQX010014130.1:55000-61948 GCA_015478945.1 Trachelipus rathkii
CTCGTGTTAAGTGTGCGGAGAGGAGGATAGTAATCGGTTTTGATGGGAAGGTAACCTTGTCGATGGCATCCGGGGAGGTACCTGGGGACAACTCAGAAATGGAGGAGGTGGCCATTTTGGGCGCTCTCTAACAGCGATTTTCATTGCCAGTTACCCCTACATGAGAAGGGCGTCAAACATAAAAATAAATTTGTTTCTTGCGGGAATTGGAGCAGCCGAAGAAGAATTGCTGCACAAGCAGATACCATTGTGTTTTTAGAATAAGGGGTTTTAAGGGCTTGTAGCGCGCTGAGCGAATTTGAATAAATGACATAAGATTGAATTCTTGGTTAAGGGAATTAGAATTTCGAAGAAAAAGGCGCAATTCAATTATAGCCATTAAATTCTGCTGTGAAAATTGAAGCATGAGGGGGGAAGGGTATGGGAAAGGTTTGCGATCAGGAAAGACAGCAGATGCGCCCACACCACTGTTCCCGGTTTTAGAGCCATCAGTAAATACTGGGAGTAAACTCATCATGAACTGTGGAATGAGACAAGAATGATGCCTTTAACAAGGCAGCAAGATGGCTAGATTTGGAGAGAGAGGTCAGAGCAAGCAAATGGTGGGAGCGGGGAATAATTAAAACCAAGGTTGTGTATCCTTTACATCGTATGAAGACAAGGCCAACCTTTTGTAAAGGGATTATTAAAGGAATTAAGGATGTTATGAACCGTGTTCGCAAATGGCCAGAAATTAGGATTCTGAGGCACCGTCCTGCCAGAATCGGTTGTCTCAAGGGCAGACAGGTGTTGGAGTTTGAACGAAGCATACTTGTAACACATGATAGTATCTTTCTTCGAAGAGAGTAGAGTGCATCAACATTGGCTTCAACTTCAAGGCTTACCCCGGGGGGACGATCGGAAGGCTCCAGTGGAGATATGGATCGCCTCGTTTTGTGTATGGGATCCAACAGATGCAGTAGAGTAAGGGGAGGAGCCTGACCATATAACTACAAGCCATAGTCAAGCTTTCGATCGAACTAGGTGCGATATATAGAACGTAGAAAGGGACTTGGCGATCAAGCGCCCCCTAAGATTTTGAGGCGAGATGAAGTAACAGGTCAAGGGCGCGATGACAAGTTGTTTTCCAGGTGTTTTTAACTATGTGGGGCATATGTTTGAGGTGGGGTCCATACTTTAGAAATGATCTTAGAAAATTTTGACCGCTGTGAAAGAACAGGAATAAGGCCGAAGCCATATAAAGGTTAGGTTCGCTGGAAGAAGGTGGCAAGTTCTTCGATTCCCCTTTTTCTTAAAAAGCACTGCCTGGAGGTTTGTGGTGGAAGAAAAATGGGGGGGAGCTAGCCCATTGGAGAAATATTTTCAAAATGAGCTAGTTGAAAGGTTGTCGGTCGAGAAAGGGCAGCCCTGGCATCCCGGCTATTTATAATGCAAGGTCTACGACATAGAGAGAAAAATTGACGGTCGCTGGGATAGAAGTAACAATATCATTAAATCCGAGAGCAAATAGCAGTACACTTTAAAACACTACCCTGCGGAACGCCCTCATCCAGAGTAAAGTGGCGCGTGACGAAATAGAAAGAGCACCGGACCTGGATAGATCTGTGTGACAGAAGGAATTTGATAAAATAAGAGGGAGTTGTCCCGCGGAAACCAAGCGAAATGGAGTTTAAAGGAGAGGAGAATCCCAGTTTTCTCCACGTTGTGTCGTAAGCTTTTTTCAAGGTCAAAAAAGGCACCAAGAACCATCCCACCATTGAGAAGGCTTCCCGGATGTCATGGTCTAGTTTTAAAAAGGGGTCCGCGGTCGAACGATTTTTTGCTGGAAACGCAAAATTGAAAGTTTGAGAAAAGCTTTGAACGGCTCTCCAGAACAGGGAGTAAGCGGCCAGAAACCATTTTCTCTCCTCCATTAATTTACAGGAGTGACAGGTCAGGAAAATTGGTCTTTGGTTGTCTGCCAACTTCGATCTTTTCCAGGTTTTGGGATAGGAAATTACAAAAGCTTGTAGTCCAACAGACAGAAGGGAAGACACCCTCCACCCAGATTCTGTTATATAAATTTCCAGCAAAAATGCTGACGCCGAAGGAAATGGAATATGACGGAGCCATGAATGTATACGAAATCATGTCTGGACCGAGGGCACCGTCTTTGCTATTTGCCAATGCCTAGTTTTGATACTCTGCCAAGTGTAAAAAGACCCGGTTTGTAGGTATGATCTTCACTTTTCGCTGTTGAAAAAGTCTGGTAGTTGCTGTGGTCAGTTTCTAAGTTTTTGAAAAGGCTTCAGTGTAGCGGAATGAACTCGAATGGCTAGCAAAGCTATAACCTAACGCATTCCGCTAACCACCGCAGGAAAGCGGAAATCGATAGTATTAGTTATATCAAGCCCCATACGGAGGACTGTGGGTTGAGTTATTGTTACGTGACGAGATATTTTTCTGGGGTTGTAACTTTCCACACTAAAGGAAGGGGAATTGTGGAGTTTAACAGTCGATATGTAAGTTCGAAAATATTGTTTTCGTACGCTTTTGACGATTAATTCGCCGAGAATCTTCGCTGCGGGGCTGCCTTTTAAAAAATAATCATGTTTTGGGATGGTACGGGGTCCTATATTGTATTGCCTGTAGAGTTTTCTTCTTCTCCTCGTTGGCTTGTGCGCACTCTTGGGACCACCAAAGGGGTTGCCGAGACTGGCCTGCCTGAGGAAGGACTGCGGGATTGCAAGCTTCCGCATGCCGAGATGACTACTTATTTCTCTTGGATAGAAAGCAAAAGGCATCAAAATCAACAGTCGGAAATACGGGTTTGTTGAAAAGGAGAGGGGATGGCTGAGTGGCCTGATAAAAGGAGCCCACTCCGCTCGATCATAAAAACGCCAAGCTGGAGTTTGGGATGATTTTTTGCATTAAGCTTTGGAAACAAGCTCAGTTAAAAAAATGCTATTGGGATTAAATGATCGCTGCCCGAATAATAAATGCAAAAGCGGGACGCAGGTAAAACGATGCCATAAAGGAAATTGGGGCAAAAGGAATATATCAATACAAGAAAAAGAAGTGTGGTGGTATCTAAAACGTTCATGTTAGGTAGGAGTTCCCTGTGATTAAGGGCATCCCAGGGAAGGGGGTTGGAGATCTAATTAAAGATTCTTGGACCTTAAATGAATGACCAGAGTTCAACCCCAAAGGGTGGCGGAAGGTTTGAAGTCACCTAGTATACAACATAACCGGGAGTAGGGAGCTGTTTTAAAAAAGAATCAGCTTAAGTCACCTTAGGTAAATTCCACTAGTCGGGAGCTAAGTAGAAATTGGAACTATGTAATATTGTCGGAATGGACAAGTGAAATTCTTGCCGCTACTGCAATGAAGTTTGGTTTGGAGAGGGAAACTGGGGAATTAGGAGGGATAGATTTGTGAATGAGTATTCCTGCCCCTCCCCTATCATTGTCAGCCTCTTTCTATAGATAGAAGTTAAACGGCGATTTATACTTCAGATGGTTGAAAAGAAGTCCACGAATGACAATAAGTCCGAAGTTCCTGCAAACATATACAACTTTGGTGTACATATGTTTAATTAGTTGAACAAGTTCTTCGAAGTTAGAGTAATAGCCAGGACAATTCCATTGGAGGAAAGTGGCCATGATGAGTTATGAATATTATGATAGTGGTCTTTAGAGACCCATTGGTCCCTCTATGTGACCTGGTGGTAATGTTTTTAGAGGTGGGGTTACAGAATTGAGAGTGAAGGTTGAAGACGTGGGCCTCGCGAGGAAGGGGGAACAAAACCTGGGGGGAAAGGGTAGTCATACACCAGAAGTATTGGATTTTTGAGAATGTATTGGGGTTACGACATCGATTTCCAATATGGAATTCGATGAAATTGGCAAGGTCTGAATTCTGGAGAATTTCCAGTACTTTAATCAATGCGGCAGTGATTTTTGGTTTATGGTGGTTTAATTGGCGTGGTTTTTGATTGGAATGGGACCTCTGGGTCTACCTTCATGCCTCCAACAGACCCAGAACGCTTAGAACGTTTGCGACATTTACGTTGAACAGTTTTTCATTCATCTTTCTCGGAAGTGCAGGAAGCATTAGAAAAAGAATGGGTCATCACATCAAGCTCCATTTGGGAGCTGTTATCCAATTCATCTTCTAGGGTATAGAATCCGGCTTAGAGAGCGCTGATAGAAACTCGGGAGACAGAGTTATAGGAAAGATGTTTCAGAAGAGCTAGAACCTGACTTTGTAGGCTATTTAAGATGGTTGGTTGGTGTGGATTTGTTCAATAGCTGGGTATTGTTTTTGGGTACAGTGCCTTTTTGAAGGCCTTTGCTTTTGTCTCAGAAATTGAAGACTTATGGCGAGGTCTCTTCTGAGTTGGCATTTTTTTACATCTGGGGTTACTGTGTTTTTTGTTTAAAAATTCCGGTTTGCTTCTATATTCTTAACGAATAATTTTAACGTTGGCGGACTATTTCTTTTCTGTGTGTTTGAAACATCTTTTTTTCCAGGGATTTTGAGTAAATAGTGGGAGGCGAATTAAGGGGCAAAGAGACCGTCCTCTTGCATATCTTGCATAAGTTTGGTGAACCAATTTGGTGAGTATGGGACAGAGTGTCTTGGCAGGAAGTGTTTTCCAAATTTTGTATTGGATGAGCTAGCTTAGTTTCATTGGTAGCTTGTTGAGAGGTTTGTTGAATAGCTTTTTGGAAGCGGGAGAATATTGAAATCAAGGGCCTGGCTTTGTACTCTTTGAGAAAGTTGGTAGTGTGGGCAGTACGGGTAGACAAGTTGCAGTACATGCCTGAGTTTCAATGGAATTTAAGAGAGGAGTTCTGTTAGGATAGGGTTGTGTTGGCGGATTAACACGCGGAGGCGTGGGGGCAGCTTGTAATTGTGGCGTAAGATTGATTTTGATTTGTCTGGTAATTTTCCATGAGCTGCGTATAGCAATCCTCTCCTGCTCAATTTATGTATGGTACATAGCCTCTAATCCTGTTTCAAACAGGAAAAAGACGGGCCAATTTTGAAAGAAAGACAGCATGTGGGGTCCATTAAAGTTTTCTAACCAGTTAAGGGTATTTTCCACACTGGAGTGTGAAAATAATTCTTCCGCAAGATTGGGCATATGTCATCCTGTCCCCTACAGTAAATTTCGGGGAATGCCAAAACACCGTTGACAATTTTTGAAACAGCAAACGGTCTGGGTCGAGGGATTAAACGTGCTAACACTGTGACTTGTGAACCCTATTTTGACCTTTGGTGGATAAGGGGTATTAAAAGTCAGCAGTAAACGGGGATTTGGTTGTCAGGAGTTTTCCCGGCGTAGGGGGAAATCTATAAAACGTGTTGTAACGGAAAAATCTTTCTCTGTTGGAGTTGCTTTGTAAAATGACAGCTTTATCTTCGTCTTTTCATTTTCATATCAATAAAATAGTGCTTTAGATTGTGGTCTTATTTCATCAGGAAGTAGAATAAGAGGTGAATATTTGCGAGAGACCGTTAAGCGGATGACAGAATGGAAACTTCTTGATTTCGGTTTTAAGCTTTTTCTTACGAAGAATGGGAAGTGCTAGCGTCACCCATATTCAGTCTTCACGTTACCCCAGGGTATAATGTCACCCACGGTTGAAAAATGGTTCTGTGCTCAGTAAGAGTTTTTGTGGAAGGTAGTGGATGCGCAGTAGTATACATCGAGGAATGGACAATGTCTGCTGACATTCAATGGAGGGGGTGCAGCGTAGGAGTAAAAGAATTGAGTACGACTGTTTAACGGGGGCACCTTACGGGATGCCCGGGCCGGTGGGCACCTGGGGTGTTCAGGGTTTGCTGGTCGACGAATCGATGGAATTTTGCGAAAGGACCACTCAAGTATTGTAGAGAAGGAGTAACAGAAGCATAGGTACCAGGTCTAGTAGTAAGTAGGGACCGGTGGTAGGAGTCAGGCGGAAGCCTACGAGTAATTATTGTTGATGTGGTCGGGCTCACCTTGTTTAAATGACGATTTTCTTTTTTTAAGGGACTGTTTCCATAATAAAAATTTAACCACAGACTTTCGTCTCCAGTGAATGAGTCACTAATAGCATAGAAGCAAAATGAGGTCAAAAGCAAATAACCAAAAAGGATGGGATGGAAGGCGTATAGTTTCATAAGGAAAGGGTATATCCCTTCTTCTCCACGAGCAGGTCACAGGTCCAGAGACCGCGCAACCAAGGACAGACTCGCGGACCTCCACCGCCGTGGGCGGGCTGTATGTGGCCTCGGAAAGTCCTCCCGAAGCCTACTTACGTGTCCTCACATGATCCCCGCGACACACAACCACAGACGACACCTAAAAAAGTCACTTTCTTGAGTCTTCGCGCAAAGTCGCGAGATTTTTATCACGTCAAAGTGCAAGAACGGCCCTCCCCAGGGGTTAAGCCAGGGCTTCATGGTTCCCTTACAATTGGGGCGGCCCGGTCAGAGGTGAGCGGTAAAATGATCTGTTCTTTCAAAATTTATCTCTCATCCACAGGGGAAGGAGTGTGGGGTGAACTGTAAATCCGTGGCGGAAAGAAGGCCTCGTTAGGATAGCGCCCAAGGGGCTGTGTGGGAAAGGTGATAGGTAACCTTATACAAAAATTAAAGGGACTTATGGGTGGGAATTGAAATTGAATTAAAAAAAAAAAAAAAAAAAATTGAATTTTTTCGCTCTAGGAACAACGAAACAACAGTATCCCAGAGAGCCCACCCACCAACTGCAAGGTAACCAGATTTCGGGTGGCAGTTTCACTACTATACATTTAACACAGGTAACAACATAACCCTCATGTAAGACCCTAGCCACTCAAGACTTATGCATCCAACAACGATTTAATTGCACCAAGCCACCTTCCTGCCATTCACAAACTTTCCTCTACAATCTCCTGCAATCATCGTTCCATTTTCATCCCAACATATTATCCTAAA
>JABUQX010014131.1:0-2500 GCA_015478945.1 Trachelipus rathkii
GAGAGAGATTATTCACGCACTTTTTCTGCATATCTCTTAACATATCAATGTTATTTTACATTAACATGTAATATTTACAAATTTTAGCATAAACCTGTCTTATCATCATACTGACAAAGAATATAATGCTGACGTAACAAATGTTTTACATAAACTTCGTAACATTTAACAAAAAATTCATCATAACCTCGTCTAATATCATAATCCCCCAGCGAATAATCGCAAACATACAAAGTTTTAACCAAACATAACAAAATAACAAATTTTATCCTAACATAACATAAAATAAGTTCTTTGAGTAAAATATCAAGTAAAGCGTAATAATTTACTGATTTTAAAGCAGTAATCAGTAAATCAGTAAATCAAAACACCCATCCCTGCAGTCCCTACCCGTCCCACCCGCCTGTGATCTATTGGTCTATTAATTCAAGTCATATTTCAAGTATCAATTGGACAAACATAACAGAAGATATAAGTTTTTCATATGACTAACCTATGCGAATATTTGCTTAACCAACAAAGTTTTGTTAGCATCAATAAAGCTAACAAATCATAACCGCGACTAAGGAAATATAATGTACAAATGCAACCCTAACATACCTCGCGTATGAAATAAATAGGCTTTTAAGCCATCCTGAAAAATTCCCTACTGACCAAGGTAAAGTAGCAACAGATCGTACAATACTCGATATGTTCCACTTTTCGAGCATATTAGCAACAGGTAAAGCCGTATTATATAACAAAATCCCTTACAAAGTGACCAATCCTATCAAAAGATGCCACCATCTCTGAACTAATGAATTGACACTCATCTTCAATCAAAGTGTCATTCGTTTCGAGTATAACATCATTTGACCTATGATAAACGTAGACATTAGCAAAGTTCTAGGGCAAACCTAACATTTTTCAACAAAAACTTAAACCTAGGCTCACGTTTCTAACACATATTCGTCAGTTAAACACAGTAATATCTTACAAACTCATCATTTCTCTAGACAAATCAGTGATTATTCTCCACATTGTCATAGGTTTAAATATACTTAACATAACGTACTTAACTTACGAATAACAGTTTTCATTACCAAGAGTATCTAAAAACAACACATTACCTTCGAGAGAAACCAGGGGGATTGCGCCCCTTGAAAGGTGTGAATCCTGCGAGGGGGGATCACCCCGAGGGGTGTAAGCGGGTTTTTGGCCTCAGCCCGAAGGGCTGAGGCCTTAACCCTCCTTCGCGAGGGGTAAAAGCCGCTTATTTCGTCTGGATCTGTAATGATAAATTAAAACAAGGTTATGAATAAATTCTTGTTACAATAACTGATGTCAATGTAAAATTAACGTTAATATGCTAGAGATATGTTTGGAAAAGTATGAATAGGTTACGTTTTGTATGCAGTGTTAGTTACTTTACAGGTGTTAAGTGTGGACCTTTGTTAATGCTAACTGTTTATTAGTGCGTAAGTTGTGCTAAGTTTGTCGTTGTACATTATTTTCTTAGGTCATATGATGCTATGTTAGCTTTATTAATGTGAAAAACTTGATTGGTTAACATATATTACGTTGGTTAAGTATATAAAGAAACCAATTTTGTTGCTATGTTATTGTTGTTGTTGTTGTTCCTTGTTAAACGAGGAATTATACCCTTTTGAATGATATGGCTCGTCGTACGTCGTTCTTGTTTCTTTCTTCTGATGGTTTAAAGAAAGAATCTAATTACATTTACGGGTTGTTTATACAACTATTTTCTTCAGTAGGATAGTTTTCGCAATGGTGATACGATGACACATCTCCCCGCATCTATACGCTTGTTGTTGATATCTTCAGGAGGAGTTTCGTTATTCCCAACAGATCAGTGTTCATTTATATATATAATTGTAAACCGAATGGCGACTGTTACAACATTGCTCATATTCCTGTCAGAGTCAATAATCAATAGTATTATTGACATCACTTTTATGCAAATGGTTTATAGCATATAAATCATTTTCACATGTTTAAGTTGCTATTTTTGACAAGGGGAAGGAGTCTAAAAACAACAAGAGATAATGTTATTATGGGATAAAGTGATGTAAATTTTTGTAAATATTACTATCGATAATCGTAAAAAACTTTGTTAACGTTTGCATTTCATTTGTTGGTCTGTATGAATAATCGTCAAGGTAATGTTACCTTTTTTTGATAAATGTTACTGTGTCAATGTAAGATTACGTTAATATGTTAGAGATATGGCTTGGAAAAGTATGAACCAGGTTACGTTTTGGGTATGGTAAAAGTTAGTTATTTCTGGTGTTAAGTGTGGAACTTTGTAACTGTTAACAGTTAATTAGGCGCGTAGTGTGTTAGGTTTTGTTCGTTGTACATTATTTCTCCTACAGTTCATACTGATCTAATGTCTAGCTTTATTAACTCGTGAAAACATTGTTTGTTTAGCAATACTATTCACTGATTGTATATAGAACGCAGTGGAAACTTTGTTAATGTTAACGAGTTTATTCGTATG
>JABUQX010014131.1:15000-27500 GCA_015478945.1 Trachelipus rathkii
TTCTTTTTATGTTTCTAACTTAAAAATTTTGCATATTTTTACATGCCTAAAGCAGTAAATCAGTAAATTCAGTAATCAAACTACCTCCAGCCACCTTCCACCCTTCAGTGATCTATTGATCTATTTGATCTTATTGATCTATTGATCTATTGATTCAGTCATATTTTGTATAATATAAAAAAAAACTTTTATTTATTTTTTGTTTTGTTTACTTTTAACATTTTGTTTTTTACTAAAAATTATTCTTTCATGTTTATTCCACTTAAAAAATTGCATAATTTCAAATACCCTAAAGCATAAAATCAGTAAATCAGTAAATCAAACTGCGCTCCTCATACCCTCCTACCCTTCCATGATTACTTGATCTATTGATCTATTGATCTATTGATCTATTGATCTTATTATTCAAGTCTATTTTGTATAACATTACACAAAAACTTTTATTTATTTTTGTTTGTTTCTTTAAACTTTTCCGTTTTTTACTAAAATTTTTTTTTTGTTTTATTTGCTTTAAGGCATTTTGTTATTACTAAAACTGTATCAGCTACCTCCTACCCTTCCATGATCTATTGATCTATGATTCTATGATCTATTGATCTTATTGTTCAAGTCATATTTTTGGTTAATATAACAAAAACTTTTATTAACATGGAATTGTTTTTTCTTTAAACATTTGTTTTTTATTAAATAAAAAGTATTATTATTTATTTTGTTTTATTTTTGCTTTTAACATTTTTGTTTTACTAAAAAAATTTTATTCATTTTATGTTTAATGTAACTTAAATTTTTTTGCATTTTTACATATACTAAGCAGTAAATCAGTAAATCAACTGTCCTCCCCCGCACCCTCCTGTTCATTTATTCGATCTATTGATCTATTGGATTAAGTCATATTTTGTATAACATAAACAAAAACTTTTTTTTTGTTTTGATTTTCTTTAAACATTATGTTTTTACTAATAAAATAATTTTTTTTCTTATTTTATTTTAAAAAGTTTTTACTAATAAATTTAATCATATGAAGTTTAAATTAAAAAAATTTGCATTTTACATACCTTAAAGCAGTAAATCAGTAAATCAGTAAATCAAACTGTATCCAGCCACCCTCTTTAATGTTTAAAGAAAATAAAACAAAATAAATAAAAGTTTTTATGTTATGTTATACAAAAGATACTTATAAATAATGACATTGAATCATAGATGAAATAGATCATGGCTAATATGATCAAATAGAAAATCATAGATATGGAAGGGTAGGAGGGTAGTTTGATTAACTGGATGATAGTTTGATTTAACTGATTTACTGATTTACTGCTTAATGAATTTACATGATTTACTGATTTGACTGGCTTTTAAGGTATGTACAAAATGCAAATTTTTTTAAGTTATAAACATAAATAGAATAAATTTTTTTTAGTAAAATAAAATGTTTAAATGAAAACAAAACAAAATAAATGAAGTTTTTTGTGATATGTTTATACAAAACATGAATGACATAATAGATCAATAGATAATAGATCAATAGATCATGGAAGGGTATGGAGGTAGTTTGATTTACTAATTTACTGATTTTACTGCTTTAAGGTATGCAAAAATGCAATTTTTTTTTTAAGTTCTAATATAAAAAGAATAAATTTTTTAGTAAAAACAATCTACATTGTTCATATCTCAATCAACCAGACACATTCGATATAACCACGACACACACAATAATAAATTTTTATAGTAAAAACATAATGTTTAAGATAAAACAAAACAAATAAATAAAAGCTTTTTGAGATATGGTTTATACAAAATAGATTGAATCAATATCAATAGATTAATAGAAATCAATAAATCAATCAGTTATGGAGGGGGTAGGACGGGTGGCGTTAACAGTTTTATTTACTAGTTCTACTGATTTAATGCTTTAAGGTATGTAAAAATGAAAAAATTATAAGTTATAAAATAAAAAGAATAAATTTTTTAGTTAACAAAACCAATTATTTAAACAGGATAAGCAAAAATAAATAAAAGCTCTTCTGAGATTTTATACAAAACATGACATAAATAATAGATAATGATTAAATAGATCTTGGAAGTGTAAGGGGGTATGAAGGGCAGTTTTGATTTACCAATAATTGACTTTGCATGCTTTAAGGTTTCGAAGCGCATTTTTAATATTTATGCACTAGCACAAATTTTTTTTTAGTTAAAGCAAAAATGTTTTTACAGAATAAGCAAAAATAAAAAAATTTTTATATTATGTTTATACAAAATGACACCCAATGACTTGATACAATAGATCAATAGATCAAATGGAAGTGTAGGGGGGTATGAAGGGCAGTTTGATTTTTACTGATTATACTGATTTCTGCTTTAAGGTATGTTAAAATGCAAATTTTTTTAGGTTATAACATAAAAAGATAAATTTTTTTTAGTAAAAACAAAATGTATAAAGCAAATAAAACCAAAATAAATAATTTTTTAGTAAAACAACAAAATAAATAAATTTTTAATAGTAAAAACAAATGTTTAAAGAAAACAAAACAAAATAATAAGTTTTTTGTTTTATGTTTTATCAAAAAATATGATTTGGATCAATAGATCAATAGATTCAATAGATCAATAGATCATAGATTGGGAGGGGTAGGAAGGTGGAATGGGTAGTTTGATTTTACTGATTACTGATTTACTGCTTAAACTGCTTTACTGATTTACTGATTTATGATTTACTGCTTTAAGGTTATGTAAAAATGCAAATTTTTTGTTTATAAACATAAAAAAGTTTAATTTTTTTTAGTAAAAACAAAATGTTTTAAGCAATAAACAAAAATAAATAATTTTTTATAGTAAAAAACATAATGTTTAAAGTTATAAAGGAATAGAAAAGTTTTTAAGATATGTTTTATAAACATATGACTTGAATCAATAGATCAATGAATCAATAGACATGAATCATAGATCAATAGATCATGGAAGGATAGGAAGGTGGTTGATGGGCGTTTGATTTACTGATTTACTGATTACTGCTTTAGGGTTTGCAAAAATGCAAATTTTTTAAGTCTATAAACATAAAAGAATAATTTTTTAGTAAAAACAAAATGTTTTAAAAGAAAACAAAACAAAATAAATAAAAGTTTTTGTGTTATGTTATACAAATATGACTTGAATCAATAGATCAATAGATAATAGATGTCAATAGATCAATAGATAATATAAGATCAATAGATCATGGAAGGGTAATGAGGGTGGCTGGGACACGTTGATTTACTGTTTAATTGATTTAACTGCTTTAAGGTATGTAAAAATGCAAATTTTTTAAGTATAAACATAAAAGAATAAATTTTTTAGTAAAAAACGAAATATTTTAAACAGAATAAGCAAAAATAAATTTTTTTTAGTAAAACATAATGTTTAAAGAAAACAAACAAAATAATAAAGGTTTTTGTGTTATGTTATACAAAATATGACTTTGAAAAAGATCAATAGATCACTAGATTAACAGAAGGGTATCAGGGTGGCTGGATACAGTTTGATTTACTGATTTACTGCTTTAGTATATGTAAAATTGCAAAAAAATTTAAGTCATAAACATAAAATGAATAAATTTTTTTAGTAAAACAAATGTTTAAAGCAATAAAATAATTTAATAAAAAATTAAAATAAATAAATAAAAAAGTTTTAAAACAAAACAAAATAAATAAAAGTTTTTGTGTTATGTTAAAAAAATATGACTTGAATCAATAGATCAATAGATCAATAGATCAATCAAAGATCATGGAAGAGTAGGAGGGTGGCTGATACAGTTTGATCTCTGAGTTTTACTGATTTCTTCTTTTTGGTATCGTAAATATGCAATTCTTTTTTTTAGAGATATAAACATAGAGAATAATTTTTAGTAAAAACAAAATATTTAAAGCAAATTAAAAATAAATAAATTTTTTATAGTAAAAACTAATGTTTAAAGAAAACAAAACAAAATAATAAAAGTTTTTGTGTTTATGTTTATAAAAATATGACTTTGAATCAATAGATCAATAGATCAAAGATCAATAGAATCACAGAAGGGTATGAGGGAATGGCTGGAATACAGTTTTGATTTACTGATTTATGCTTTAGGGTATGTAAAATTGCAATTTTTTTAAGTTATAACATAAGAAAGAATAAATTTTTTAGTAAAAAAGAAAAGTTTTAAAGAAACAATAAACAAATAAATAAAAAGTTTTTTGAAAACAAAAAAAAATATGACTTGAATAATAGATCAATAGATCAATAGATCAATAGATCAATAGATCAATAGATATGGAACAGGGTGGAAGGGTATGAAGAGGCAGTTTGAATTTACTGATTTACTGATTTTACTTCTTTAGGGTATGTAATATGCAAATTTTTAAGTTATAAACATGAAGAAGAGAATAAATTTTTTAGTAAAACAAAATGTTTAAAGAAACAAACAAAAATAAAATAAAGTTTTTGTGTTATATTAAACAAAAATATGACTTGAATCAATAGTCAATAGATCAATGATCAATTAGATCAATAGATCAATAGATACATAGATCAATAGAATGGTGGACGGAGGAATAGTTTGATTTACTGATTTACTGATTTACTGCTTTAGGGTAATGTAAAAATAAATATTTTTAAGTTATAAACATCAAAAGAATAATTTTATTTTAGTAAAAACAAAATGTTAAAAGAAACAAAACAAAATAATAAAATTTTTGGGTGTTATGTATACAAAATAAATGATTTTGAATCAATAGATCATAGGATCAACTAGTCAATAGATATCGATGGGTAAGGAGGGTGGAATGGGTATTTGAATCTTACTGATTTCTGATTTCTGACTGACTTTAGGGTATTAAAATAAAATTTTTTTAAGTTTCATCGAATAAAAAAATAATTTTTTTAGTAAAACAAAATGTTTACAAGAACGCAAACAAAATAAATAAAAGTTTGTGTTATGTTATACAATATATGACTTGAATCAATATCAAATAGATCAACATAGATCAATAGATCAAATAGATCAGGAAGGTAGGAAGGTAGTTTTGATTCTATGATTAAACTGTTTACTGAGCTTTTGGGTATGTAAAAGCACAAATTTAAGCTTATCAACAAATAAATAAAAGTTTTTGTGTTATGTTATACAAAATACTTGAATCAATAGAACAATAGATCAATAGATCAAATAGATCAAAGATCAATAGATCATAGATGGGTAGGAGGGCTGAGTGGATGGTTTGATTTACTGATTTACTGATTTACTGTTTTAAGGTATGTAAAAATGCAAATTTTTTACGTTATAAACATGAAAAGAATAAAATTTTAAAAAAGGAAAAGAAATAAAATTTAAAAAGTAATAAAAAAATTTAAATTGAAAGCAAAAAGTAAAAACATAAGGAATAAATGTAAAATGAAACTTAATAAAAATAAAGTTAGAAAATTAAAAAATTAAAAAATAAAAAAATTAAAAAATTAAAAATTTAAAATAAAAAAAAAAAAAAAAAAAAATAAAATTAAATAAATATAAATAAAAAAATAAAAAATAAAAAAATAAAATAAAAAAATAAGTAAATAAAATTAACTTTTAACAAAATACATAAGAAAAACGAAAATGTATATATTAAATATGAACGGCCTTAGGAAATTCCAAAGGCACGTCGGCTATTGACTTGATATATATATATATATATATATATAATATTATTATATATATAAATATATATACATTAATTATCTAAATATCTTAAATACAAAATCTCTTAAACAAAAAAAATATATACATATATATTATATATATATATTTATATATAATCTATATATATATAAATATTATATATAATTTATATATAATATATTTATATTATATTATATATATATTATATATATCTATTATATATATATATATATAATATTATATATATATATATATATATATATATATAATATTATGTTGTGTGTGTGTATGTGTGTGTGTGTGTGTGTCGTATATAGGCCTAATTATTAATAATATATATATATATATATATAATAATAATATATATATATAATATATATATTTATATATTTTAATATATATAATAAATTATATATATAATATTATATATGTGTTATGTGTGTGTGTGTGCTCGAATAGGCCTAATTAACCAATATATATATATTAATATATTATATATATATATATATATATAATATATATAATAATTATAATATATATACTATATATATATATATAATATATATGATGTGTGTGTATGTTGTGTGTGCTCGTATATAGGCCTAATTAGCAATATATATATATATATATTATATATTATATATTATATATAAATATATATATATAATATTATTAATATATTATATATATATATATATATAATATATATATATATATATATATTGTGTGTGTGTGTATGTGTGTGTTTGTGTGTGGTGTGTGTGCCTGTGTGTTTGTATGTGTTTATACATTTTCCCCTTCAGTAATAAGTATATAAGCATATATTTTTTCCCCTCTCAAATCTGTCAAAGCTCGTAAGAATTATGGGAACCAGATGTCCTGTCTTTATTTAGTTATTCATTACAAAGGGGTAAAAATTATATTAAATATATAGTGCCATTCTACCAGATAAAATTCATCGCGAAAATACTTGAAATCGTAGAGAAAAAACGCAGGTATTTGCCGTAATAACGCGGTAAAAACGCATCGATCGAAGGCTCAGGCTCTGGATCAGGCTCAGGCTCTGGCTCCGGCTCGGCTCGGGAATAAAAATCTACGGTTAAAATAATATAAATTCCTGAAAAAATAATAAAAAATATTACGCATTCCAGATTTAGTCGTAAATCTGCACCTGCTGGAAATAAAAATCTACGGTTAAAAAAATGCTGGAAAATGCTGGTTGTGCCTCGTATACTACTATATATATATATATATAATATATATATTATATTATTATATATATATATATATTATATATATTATAATATATATCTATAATATATATATATATATATATAATATATATATTATATAATATATTAAAAAGTCAATATATATCTATATACTATGCGTATATACACTAACAATGGTGAATTTAAACAAATCTAAATAGAAAACCGATTTTTAAAATAATTATTTAAAATATTTTCAACTTTTGAATCATGTCCGTTACCACTTAAATTCATTGTTAGTATCATATACTAGCAATTTATTTAAAAAAACTGACAGAGTCATAAAACAAACAGGGTCTTATATTTTTAGAATATGTCAATTCACCATTAATTCATTGTTAGTATAATATACTAGCAATATATTGAAAAAACACAAAAAAAATCAAAACTGACGGAGTCGTAAACATACAAAGATATTTATATATATATATATATATATATATATATATATATATATATATATATATATTTATATATATATATATTTTTTATATATATATATACAGAGAATATATATATATATATATATATATATATATATATATATATATATATTATATAGCCGAAGTAATACTCAAAACATCGAGATCAATTGGTTTCTTAGAATCTTATCTTTGTGAATATATGTGTAGGAATAAATTTCGAGGAAAAAATTTATTCGAATGTGTTTGGTAATCTATTTCTGAGTTTAAACATGAATGATTTTTTTTATAATTGTTGCGTATTTTTTTATTTACTTATTAACTTTATTTATTATAAAATAAATATTTTTGAATTTCGGATTTTTTTATTATAAAAATTGTCCTTCAGTTTGTAATTATTGAGCTTCACCACACATACAATAATGGAAGATTAAGGCAATAAAAGTGTTTCAATCCGTTCATTTGGTAAAAATAAATGAAAACGGGGATGAAGTACTTAAGGTCCGATAGTTAGGTTAGGTTCTTAGTTTATGTTGATATCTGTTGACAGGCTAAAAACTTTGCTGTGTTAGCATTTATTCGTAGTTCAGTATGTTAGTTAGGTTATTTTATGATAAATTTTTGTTAATTATCACTATGCTAATGTTAAATTAGCATTGATACGATAGAAAAGCAAGGGAGCAGGTTACGTTTTTTGTTGCAATGATAGTTACTTTACCGATATTAATCAGTGTACTTTGTTAATGTTGACTGTTTATTCGTACGTAAGGTATGTTATGTTCTTAGTTTAGGTGATATTATGTTAGCTTTACGGATGTTAAAACTTTGTTATGCTAGCGTTT
Source organism: Trachelipus rathkii (assembly GCA_015478945.1). Lineage (NCBI taxonomy): Eukaryota > Metazoa > Arthropoda > Malacostraca > Isopoda > Trachelipodidae > Trachelipus > Trachelipus rathkii. The sequence goes on from JABUQX010014131.1 coordinate 23,201, forward strand.
ATTCATCGTTCAATATGTTAGTTAGGTTATGATATGACAAATATTACTATGTTAATATTAAATTAACATTGATATGGCATAGATATGATAGAAAATGGGAGATAGGCTAAGTTTTATGGTCAATGTTAGTTACTTACCGTTGATAAGCAAAGAACTTTTTTAATGAAAGCAGTTTATTCGTAATTTAGGTATGTTAGGTATGATATGTTCTTAGTTCAAGTTAGCATTTATTAGTTTGTCATTGCGATAGTTAGGTTGGGTTATGATAGATTTTTGTTAAGTTTTGTTAAACATTACTATACCTATGTAAAATTAGTGTTGATATGTTGAAAAAGTGGGGATAGATTAGGTTTTGTATGCAATGTTAGCTACTTTACCTTTGATAAGTATGGAACTTTGTTAATTATAGCATTGTTCACACGAAAGGTATGTTACGTTTGTTGTTTTACAATATGTTCTTAGTTCAAGGTAGCATTTATTAGTTTGTCAGCGCGAGAGTTAGGTTAGGTTAGGTTATGATAATTTTTTGTAAAGTTTTGTTAAATATTACTATACCTATGTAAAATTAGCATTGATATGTTGGGAAAGTGGGGATAGATTGAGTTTTGTATGCAATGTTAGCTATTTTACCTTTGATAAGTAGGGAACTTTGTTAATGTTAGCAGATTATTCATACTTAAGGTATGTTAGATTTGCTGTTTTACATTATGTTCTTAGCTAGGTTATGCTATGTTAGCTTTATTGGTTAAGTTGTTAACTTTGTTAATGATAGCAGTTTATTTGAACGCCGGGTGTTTTAAGTATGTTATGTTCTTAGTTTAGCTTTAAAATTAAAATAAAACTGTTATGTTTGCCATTTTTCGTTGGGCAGTATAATAGTTAGGTAAGGTTATGATAAATTTTTGTTAAATATTAATATGTTAATGTAAAATTAACATTGATATGTTAGAGATATGCTTGAAAAAGTGTGACTATGTTACATTTTGTTGGTAATGTTAGTTAGTTACTGGTGCTAAGTATGGAACTTTGTTAATGTTAGCAGATTATTCTTACGTAAGGCATGGTAGGTTTGTTGCTTTGCATTATGTTATTAGTTCAGGTTATATTATTTTAGCTTTATTGATGTGAAAACTTTGTTATGTTAGCATTTATTCGTTGGTAAGTATGATAGTTAATTTAGGTTATGATAAATCTTTGTTAAATATTAATATATTTATGTAAAATTAACATTGATATGCTAGAAAAGTGGGGTTAGATTGAATTTGTAGGTAATGATAGTGACTTACTGTTATTAAGTAGGGAGCTTTGTTAAAGTTATCGGTTTATTCGCACCTAAGGTATATTAGGTTTGTTGTTGCACATTATATTCTTAGATAAGGTTATGATATGTTTGCTTTAGTGATGTGAAAACTTTGCTATGTTAGGATTTATTCGCGAGACCGTATGATAATTAGGTTAGGTTTTGATGAATATTTGTTAAATATTACTATGCTAATGTAAAATTAACATTAAAATGTTAGAGATATGCTTGATGTTAGCTGATTTACTGATATTGTGCTACGTACTTTGTTGGTGTCAGCAGTTTATTCATATGTAAGGTATGTTAGGTAAGCTATAATACGTTATGTTCCTAGTTCAAGTTATCCTATGTTAGTTTTATTGATGTGAAAACTTTGTTATGTTAGCATCTATTCGTTGGTTCATATGATAGTTAGGTAAGGTTATGATAATTTTTTGCTAAATATTTTTATGTTAATGTAAAATTAACATTGATATATTAGAGATATGCTTGAAAAAGTGTAAATAGGTTAAGTTTAGTTGGTAATGTTAGTTACTTATTGTTGTTAAGTAGGGATCTTTGTTAATGTTATCAGTTTATTCGTGCGTAAGGTATGTTAAGTTTGTTGCTTTATTGATGTGAAAACTTTCCTTTGTTAACAATTATTCATTGGTCAGTATAGTATGCAGGTTAGGTAATGATAAGTATTGTTGAATATTACTATGATAATGTACTATGATTACATGTTTGTTAGTTAGCTGTTGATAAGCAGAGAGCTTTGATATTGTTGGCAGTTTATTCTTGTGTACAGTAAGGTATGTCAGGTATGTTATGGAACGTTATGTTCTTAGTTCAGGTAATGTTATGTTAGCTTTATTGATGTTCAAGCTTTGATTTAGTGAAAACATAAAATGTTTTTAATATATTTCAAGTTATATTCCTACCAGTAACTTATTTTTTTGTAATGTTTTAGACAAAATAATACCCAAAATATGACATCAATCAATATCAATAGATCAATAGATCTATAGAACATGTATTTTTGTTGGTTTGATTTACTGATTTACTGTTTTAGGGTCTGTAAACTTTTACACTTTACTATGATATACAAAATAATACCCAAAATATGATTTGAATCAATAGATCAACAGATCAATCAATCAATAGATCTTAGATCATGGATGGGTGGGAGGGGAGAGATTTGTGGTTTGATTTGCTGATTTACTGATTTACCGCTTTAGGGTCTTTAAACCTTTACATTTTACTATGATATTTTATCCAAAGAAATTATTTTTATGTTTTGTTATACAAAATGATATTCAAAATATGACTTGAATCAATAGATCATGGATGGGTGGAAGGGGAGGGGTGGGTGGTTTGAATTACTGATTTACTAATTTACTGCTTTATGGTCTGTAAATTTTTACATTTTACTTTGATATTTTATTCAAAGAACTTATTTTTATGTTATGTTATACAAAATGATACCCAAATATGTATTGAATCAATAGATCAATTGATTAAAAGATCAATAGATCAATAGATCATGAATGAGCGGGAGGGGAGGGGTGTGTGGTTTGATTTACTGATTTACTGATTTTCTGCTTTAGGGTCTGTAAACATTTACACTTTACTACGATATTTTTTTAAAGAAGTTATTTTTATGTTATGTTATAAAAATGATATCCAAATATGACTTCAATCGGTAGATTAATAGATCAATAGATTTATATATCAATAGGTCATAGATAGATGGGAGGGTTGGAGTTGGTGGTTTGATTTACTGATTTACTGCTTTAAGGTTTGTAAAACGCAAATTTTTTTTACGTTATAAACATAAAAAGAATAAAAATTTTAGCAAAAACAAAATGATTTGAACAAATAAAGCAAAAAATAAATAAAAGTTTTTTAAAAAACATATTTTTTTAAATAAATAAACTTAAATAAAATTTGAAAAATAAATTTAAATAAATAAATTAAAAATAAATAAATAAAGTTTTAAAACAAAATAAATAAAAAAGCAAAAATAAAATAAAATAAATAAAATAATAAAACTTTGAAAAAAAAAAAAAAAATGCAAAACAAAGTATAAATGAAACTTATAAAATAAAAATAGCAAACAAAATATATTAGTTGACGTTATAAAAAGAAACTGAGATTTGAAAATATAAATGTGAGTCTTCAACCTTTAGAAAACGGGTTATCTTTGTAAGATGCAATACAAATGACGGCTTGTACATGTTTGAACAGAATCAGTCATGTGAACAATAAGGATATTGTATTAGTAAATAAATATTTACTAATTCGGGACAGCACCGGTGCCAGTACCAACTCCCACTGCTTCCTCTGTCCTTCTTCCTTTATCCATTTTCTTCTCATTCTCTTATGCACTCAGTGCATTTCTCCTTCCTTTTATCAGGCGGGAACCCCCTCAGGGGGTCCCCAGGACTCCAACTCCGACTCTGACTCCGACTTCGACTCCGACTCATTCCTTTTCTAACTCCAACTCCGATTCCTTTTTCCAACTTCTTCCTGTCGGTGAAAGCGAGAACATATTTATTTATACAATTCGGGACCCCACAGCCCTAAGGAGGATGGGTGCATGGACAAGTAACCTGTCTACGACGAGGTTGCGTCACCCCCAAAGAGGGTGCCGAGTTTGAGGTAGATGCCGTGTGGCAAACTCTACCCTTTGCTAGGGACGTTGCTAGGTGCGGTACGGTACGGTGCGGTACGGTTCGGTGTGGTGTGATGCGTTGCGGGGTGATGGTCCAGTTCATGCTGGGCCTTGTACGGCGATAATGAATATTAATTAAACATTTACTATTTATTTATTATTTATTTATTTATTATTTATTTATTCATTATTTATTTATTTTTTATTTATTTATTATTTATTTATTTTTATTTATTGTGTATATTATCTATTTATTTTTTTAGTATTTATTATATATTTATTTATTGTTCATTTATTTTTATTTATTTATTTATTTATTTATTTATTTATTTATTTATTTATTT
>JABUQX010014132.1:0-10000 GCA_015478945.1 Trachelipus rathkii
ACAACATTTCCAACACATTTGCCAAGCAATCGCCAATGCCATCTAATTAACAACTACAATTACGATCGCTCAATTTATTCACATTATTCACAAACATATTATACCTGATAATCGTGTTTTACAAAACACATCAACTCAGTGAAGCAACAAAACTTATAATATATAAATAATCCACCTATACAAATAATAGAAAATGCTATACACCTAATCACCAGACACTACCTATCAATTCATTCACAAAATCTATTGTATCATTCAACACACTGCGCACATCCGATGATAATGCAAGCCAATGTAACGTTAAAATATTATAGATAGCATTCGCGGAATCCACTTTACCGATCGAACCGATAATGATGCCATACTCATAACCCGATATATAGGATGATCACACGATGATAGATGAGTTGATATATATCTTCGTTACCTTAATTAATTATTATTTAATTATTATTATTATTTATGTATCGAATATTATATTACTGACTATCCCATTTGGAATTAATAGAAAGGCCAGTAGACTTTTTACATTATATCTATCAATTACTATTATTTAACGTTATTCTAAAGGGATTCATTTATCAACTCATATCCAATATTGAGTTAATTTTATATATTCATTATGAATAATATTATCGGTTAACCACATGCAAGGGTGTATTTTTTCAATATCAATATCATTCATTTAGATATCTTTCCCTTACTTGTGACTTCTACCCAACTTAGTATATTAGTTTATTATTATACCAATACATTAGACATTTATATATATTATTTACCTTTACCAAATGTGGAGTTTATAAATTCACTCCTATACTTAAATCATTTCATAGCTACATTAGACCACTTTCAATATTATAAAATACTCTTACTTACCCTATGATGGGTGAGCCAATTTAATTCCATCCTATCGGAGTGAATCACTTCACTTCAAATCTCACTCCTCTCACAAGAATATAGTATTGTTATCCAAACTCTACAAAAAAAACACAGGATTAACAATATCAAAATTCAGCAGGCTTTCTATCCTATTCTATTTACCTTCTAATCTCATAATTTATAGAACACACACACAACTATTTATTGCTAATATCACACACAAACACCATACAAAATCCGTAAATACTGAGCAAGAAAATAAATCACAATACAATATAATAAAAGTTATAATAACTATTACTCTTTCATAGTTCAAAGCACAATATGGTACCATCATCCCCATATTACAACACTTATATACGAGTATATTATATGACTACGAACTAAAACCTAAAATACATATTATCCTAACTCAACAGACCTATAGGACAAACTAATACCTTCATATCAATAATCCAATAATAATAATCTGAATATCTATGTACTTTTGCTCTAAAAATCATTCAAGTCTTTCTCCTATCCACATCCATCAACACCCAACTCTCCACTCCATCAATCAAAATAGTCGAAAAATACCAATAATTCACATACAATATACACACACACTACCACACATCAACTACTATAATTCAAACCATTACTTATCTGCTAATAATCAAATGAATAAAGCGAAATCACATCACATACTAATTCCCTTCACACAATAGACTCTTAATCATTACTCAACTACAATCAATCTAAATCAAGGAATCAATCTAGATTTAAATCCTAATTAATTAAAAAATCACACACACTCAAACACAAATAAAAAACACTCAAAAAAAACAATACAGAGCATATACGACATAATATCCCCGATTATCCAGAATCAGATAACAAACCTTAATATTTTCACTTATACATCACACCCTAATAATAATAATAATAATACAAAATACAGATTTAATATAGTTTTAAAAGAATAGATTTACAAATCAGAAAATATATTCTCAAGAGGCAGAAATAATAACATTAGCACAATATCTTTTATAAAGCATAAAAATTATTCTATAACGATAACGTCCAAAAGACAGAGCTCTATATATAAGAATCGATCTACAACATATCACAAACACGCGATAAAGGAAGAGATCATCATCTAATGTATCTCTTCGAGAAGTTGAGAATCAATATACTACTCACCATTTATATCGTGAGCGAGTATTTAATTCATCTCACTTAATTCATCTCTATCTTATCTAATCTGTCCAATTGTTTAACTATTATTGCTCAAAATTTACTTCTCAGCTTGATTTTACTATTATCGGTTTGTTATTACCATCTTCAGCATTCACTAAAGATAATTTTATTCCTGGACTCGAGGCACATAGAAAATTATTTTGGAGAACAAACTATTCCTTGCGAATTCCCCTCCACTTTCACCTCCAATTTCCATTATCCCAGTGCAATACAAGCGACCTAAACTGCATGCATTGAAATAATAATAATAATAAACTAATCTCTTCAAATTTTCTTCAGAGGAAAAATCATTTTCACATTCTCAATTCACACCTCATCCAGAATCACTAATCCTAATACTCAACATACTCACGAGAATTATTAATACCACACAACATATATCTATATCCTATTGAAACATCTTTTATTACCCTTCTCAAGTATTTGAAATCTTCTACATTCTCCAAAATATGATACATGAATCTCAACTAATATATATAAATACACCCACTTGACTAAAATGACCACATACGAAAAAATAACAATGCTAACAATACAACACTATATCATTATACACACTTAATCAGACTATACAATACATGAACGTCCTTAATCACTCCTATATATAGATAATAAACAATAAAACGTAGACTCATCATCCACACAATAAAATGCTAAAACATATAACATAAATCTATCATATAACAATAAACATATTATATACAACGACAACAAACCCAATAACCTAACTAATTATTATCTAAGTCAATAAATCCAGAGAGGAAGAGCACACCACGTTACAACTAATTAAAGACTTTTATAACAGATAATGAAACTATGATGCATGCTATATACATGCAATAGATAATTTCACTAATATCATCTATTAAATACATCCCTTATTATCCTGACTTCATGTATTATGTATTTTTTATCAAAATCACATCATCGACTCTAAATGAGTTATAATGAAACAAAATTACTATTATTCCATATATTTCCTATTATTATCTATTAAATATTATCTTAATCAGATACAAATATCCCAAGCAACTGTTTGCATTAACTAATCAAACATCATAATAATAATAATAAAATAATAATCAACTCAATAATAATAATAATAATAATCAATACATTAATAATAATAAACCATATCACTACACATAATATACAATTAAAAACATTATAGATTTTAAATCAAATATGAGTCTTAACCGGATTAATCATAATCGACATTATTAATACATATTATTAATACATTAATTATTATTATATTATTATTACTTATTATTTTAATCATTATTACTAATTATTTATTTTATTTTTTTTCAATCTTGTAAGATATATTTGTGAAATTCGGAAATAAATATTTTTGCACTTTGGAAAAAAAAATACACAACTTAAAAACATTCAAATAAAAAGTAAAAAATCTAAGTCAAAATAAAAAATCATATAAATGAAAAAAAATTGCAGAATTGACTTTAGAATCATCTGACTATCACCCTGACTTTTTTTTCCCTTCATCAATCCCTTCGGTAAATAATCCGGGTCTATAATCAACGAAATAATTTTGAACACTTTAAAGATGCATTCACATAAAAAAATATATTATCATTAGATTTGCTTTAAATATAAAGTAGGATTGGATTTCATCTACACATTCACTTTTCTCTCAATAATTTGGAATATTTTTATGTCTTCATATTGCCAACTATCTAGAATAGTAACGCTATTTAAAACATTACTTTCTATACTCCCTTCCTATCCACTGATTTCATCCTCTCTCTCTCTCTCTCTCGGGCACATACTCAACCACATTAGTCAAAATCCCACTCAAAATCTTCCTACGGCATAATAAACCAATATTCGATCCCCCATTCCCTCCTTGCAAAATACATACCAAAGGGTTTGGTGATGTCTCCCCGTTTCGCAGCAAGAACTTAAATTCCAACCAAAACCGGATTCTACGCATACCGATCTCAAACAAGAACCTTCCAAAAGCAAGCCATACTCTTCAATCGTATGCCATGTTTTACGTATCTGTTAACTAAACCCTATCTAATCGATCAACATTTACGCAATCACACGTTCTTCTTTCAATCGGGTCCATTCAATCAGACCTGTTCTGGTTGGGCATCAAACAACCCCCCATACAATATCCACTTTGATGTACGTATAAAAATTGTCACACAAGATCGAACAATTCTTCACACTATACAAATCATCCGGATAAGCCAGCCACATTCCCTTGTTGACTTCCGCTTCAACTTTCAATCAACGCTCTTCATTCTCATTTTTATATCATTCCATCGCTTCTTCAACAATCACTCTCTTTTCCCAGCCATTCAGGTCAAAGGTTTCAATCACACCACCGAAATCAATCTCTCCAAGTTCCTTTTCCATAACTTTTCCTCCAAATTCCTAATCTAATACCAAACCGTCCGGTAACGACAAAAAATTCCTCTTAACTCTCGTTTACATTCCCCGCTTGGAAACTGCCGGAACTTTCCTTCTCAATAAACATTTTACGCCTTTCTTTTAAAACCAGCTCGCGACACACCTTGTTCGTCTCAAGAATTCCAACCTCATCCGCAATAACCACATCACCCATTCTTCATGCTTTATCTCCGTTTATGCTATCTATCTATCTGTTTTGATCATTAATCGCGACGAAAATACAGACCATACATCCTCACTTACCTCGCTCTGATACGGTTATTCGGGAAATCTCAACGATGCAGATACATCTATATATATATATCTATCTAGTCTATCTATCTATCTAATTAAGCGTCATTTCACTAACCTGTCACAACACATTATCTCTTATCAAATTCTGATCACTAGTAGTCTATCTATTAACGAACCATCACAATCTTACGGGAAAAAATCATTCATGACTCCCCAACTTCTGTTCGCCCTCTGAAAAAACCCCCTCCCGCCGCTGGGAGCATTGCGCTATATAGAAACCCAAGCTTCACAAATTCCTATTAAGACTGGTAATATCTGAGGGAGCGTCCGCTCTTGGACAAATTGGGAAAAGGCATTTCACCAAAACATATATACCACCTACTATGACTCCTTGTTAACGCACTGGGCATATCAAGTGATTCTATATAACACCCCTCACCGCGCAAACAATTGAGATTACTTTCCTTCATAGAATCCTTTTTCCTATAGAACTTATTCACTCCCCATTCATATAAAGAATACACCATATAGCTATGTCTGCAATTCTGAAAACTACAACACACTAGGAAACCTATGCTTTCACAGTTCCTTTTCATATCACACCTTTACTGAGAAGAGTACACAACCTCAAACGTCCATCAGGTTTTCGCACAGGCACAATCGGACTGTTCCAAGGACTCTCACTCTCTTCTAAATACACCTATTCGCTTCTAAACTCTATCACACTGCTCTAACATCAATCCTTCGAAAAACGGGGAGGAAAGTGTCAGGTCGATTGATATAATGGGGGTTGTCCCTCTCCTAACACATGCGAACGGGAGTCACACCGTGTTATCTAGCGCCGGGCAATTCTAGTCATTATCATAAATCTTCAATTGCCTCCTGGCATCAAGCGCTTCCTCCTTCCCATAAACATATCGTAAACACCTTTATGTTCTCCTATCGACTATCATTCAAACCTTTGCAGGTAATTTACTTTATCAACAACATTTCATCATTCAATAACCACCCCAATCCCTTTTTTCCTTCTCAATATCAACCCAAGCAAACAAACACAGCATCATTCCTCATATCTCGAAAATTCTCCTAATTACAAAAAACAGAAATACAAACTACAACCAACTACATTCACCCCAACCCTTATACCTCCCTCACTCCTCTCTTTTCACATCAGCACTCTTCTGCAGGACATACCCCGCCCTGGGTAACACATTATATCAATCTTGTCAAGGTATGGAAAAATAAATAATTTAATTAGAAAATGGTTATTAGTAACCGTCGATACATGTGTCGAATCCTTTTCATCTCTTACGTAAATCTATGTTTCTGTTCGAGACATCATAACCAATGAAGCCAACACACAATAACATATGCTATTCTGGTTTTTCATGACCACATAGTTCATGCCCAAATCAACACATTCTTCAACACAATTCGTTATTCAAACCTACTTTCAGCACGTACTACTTATATTTCCGTCCTTTTAAGGACCTATCCTACTAGAGAAGCAAAACACTTTTTTCACGCCTTATTAAAAGAAAAACCAAATTAATCAGCATATCTCTACCTTCCGCCCAACTTAAAAATCACTAATCAGCATACATGACCTTAGAACACATTATTTCTCAATCCTTATTCCACGCATTCATTAAACATCTAAAAGAGCTACGAAAAAGAAGGAAATGACACTAACACTAACTGTGAAGAAGTTTATAATGAATTAAACCACATAAAAAAAATGGGATTGGTGAGTGTTACACAATCCAATTCACATAAATACTCCTACTCTCATCCAGGCCTATTCCTGCGAATATTAGTCATTTTCATTATCTGCAACCTCATTCGCGTCCGCAAACACATTACTAATTTTATGCGGATATCATAAATCATGAATCTCCTACTTCTAAGGAAAAGGTATTTAAAATCCAAATAAACAACGTCAATTTGCAGTCATGGAGAAGATTTGAATTGAGTAGAAGAACGAAATGTTGAGACGTCCTCTTATAAATAGAAAATGCTAAATGAGAAGCTAAGATTGTTAATGAAAAGATAGAATAAGGTTGATAAAACAGAACTCTGAAGAAGCCACTAGTGAGAGAATGGGAAGAAGAAGTAGCTCGATCAACAGCAGCCCATGAAACGATTTGAAAGAAGGCTAGACAAAAATCAGCAAAGAGAAGAAGGAAACAAAAAGGAAGAGAGTTTGGAGAGCAGCGATATATAGCATGCACGATAAAATACCTTGACATGTAAAGAATCATCACACAGGGCTCCCATACTCCCTAAGAGCAGAAGACCATAAACTTGTGAGATAAGATAGTATGTCTCCAGTAGAAATCAAGCTCTGAAAGTAATGTTGATGATCGGACAGAAGGAAATGAGATACCGGATGATCCAAGAAATGCAAGTTAAGAATGATTTAATAGATATTAGGCAGAATACAAATCAGAGAAATAGGGCGATAGCTAGAAAAGTCATAGTGGCTTCCATTCTTTGAAGTAGGTTGGAGATATGTCCGCTTCCAACACTGAGGTAAAGTGTTAATACTGAGGTAAAGAGAGGATATTCGAACTAGGTTCCGAGCCAGATCAGACACATTCTCCCTAAAAATTCGGTGAGAAGCGGCATCCTTGTTGCTTGCCTTCCTAATATTAATAAATTTCAGGAACACATACACCAGATGAAGTGTAAACAAATATAGGGTATTGATCATCTGAGAAGGGGAAGAAGCAAGCAGAGGGGTACAGGAGTCGTCTAAGGTTGAGCTAGAGGAAAACGGAATGCTAAATAGATTAGCCTTTTCAGTTTAAGAAAGCTATCAGAGTGAACAAGAGGAGAATAGGCAGATATACAGAAATTACTAGAGATGTTTAGTCAAGAGGACATAAAAATTTGTCAGTAGCAGAGCCAAGAGGTCAGAGCACTTTGCTAACTGAACGTCCGCTTTGCTTTGAATAATATCCAGGCAACTATTTCGAGTTAAATAAAAATTAAAGAGTTCCATAGGAGCGTGGAACGAGAATTTTTCACACCCTATACGCGCTATCTCTAGCCTGAATAGCGCGAAAATAAGAAAGATCGAGCTATGGATTTTTAAGGGAACGATTAGACGTAAAAGGAATAAATATTTTGATTTAATCAACGATTACAGTCCACCGTCTTATCGGAGGAAGCCGAAGCTTCTTCAGAGTTAAAGCAATCACTCCAGGAATAGTTAACGTAAAGCAATACAAAGTCCTCCAATCAGCTCGAATAAAGTTCCAGAAGATACTCTTAGGTTAGGAAATAGATATTGGAGGGAAAACTAAAATTAAATGTTATAAGGATGTGCTCAGATTTACCAAAAGCAAGGTAAGAAAAAGAAAGAAGACAAACACCAATAGGGAAGAAGATGGAGTATTTATGGATAGAAGGCCTAGTGATGAAACTTAGGTCAAAGGTGTACCAGAACTGGTTGAGATAATCAGGGAAACTATATTCTCTAAATGGTTACTCTAGATCGTCGAGAATACTAAATGATTCGACCTCCTCCCCTTCTGGATCAGCGAGAAAGGATCCCAACCAGTCATCGTGGTGTATATTGAAATTCCTTAAATTGAGCACCTGGTCATAATAGAAACAATGATTAATTGATAAATGATATAATTTGAAATTAAATGTTTCATTGTAACTTAAAATATCAGATGTCTGTGGTTAAACTCTTGATATCCAAATCTATCAGATTTCCGCATGCGCAGTCTGCGGATGCTAAATATTTACAAGTATTCGCATCCGCAAATAGTGAAGATCTAAATTTGGTGCATTCTTATTTAAATATATATATATATATATATATATATATATATATATATATATATATATATATATATATATATATATATAATATATATATATAATATATATAATATTATATATATATATATTATATATATATATAAATATACTATATATGATATATATATAATATATATATATATTTAATATATATATATAATAGTATATATATTAATAATACTATATATATATATTTAAATATATCATATTATATATATGTAGCACGAGTAGATGAGTTCATTAATCAAATAAACATAGAATTAAAATTCCCTCACTCCTCGGGGTACACATAATTAATAAGATGTAAGGTGTATAGAAAAATAGTTGATGTTATTTTCTTTATTAATATTCTTTTTCATATAGTTGTTTTCACACAGAATAATAGATATATTTTTATTTTGTATAATAATTAGGAGTGGGCCACAGACCCTTTAAATATATTTTCGTGAATACTTAAATCCCCATATTATATACAATTTATTTTGGAACAGTTTGCAATGTGGGGCATGTAATATAATGCCATGTTCATTACTAGATCTCGTTCACCGTTCTTTCTAATTTTTATCTTTTTATTCACTGGTGAATCAACTTAGCGTATCAAATGACACTTAACAAGAGATCTTCTTTATAAGAACATTAATAATAATCTAACACCTTTAATTTTATTACAAAAATAATGGATTTTAGCGTGCCTGGGCGATGCCCAGGACACTTGGTAACGGCTCTGATGTCGTGGCCGAACTAACTCGCGTCTTCCCTCCCTTTTGGCTTCATATATCGCCGGGAGGAGAGAGACGTTCTATTGGCTGTTTCAATTTTAAATAACATACAAAAAGGAATAAACCTAGTTATGTGTGTGATTTTATAAGATGTAAGAAAATTTTACCGTACATACTAATACACATAACGTCAGAGAGGCTTTGTTTCTACTCTTATAATAATAACAGCCTTTGCCTCCCAAGAGTTCTAGCTTTATTAATTACAATAAAAGATTATAATAGCATTATTTTATATAGTACTATACTTAGTACATATGGTGATTTCCGGTTGATCAAGAATACCCAGCCTTCAATTCTAAAAAAAATATTTTTTTTTAAAAAATTTTAAAGTTGGCAAAAATATTCCGTAGAATTTATTTCATTTTTAGTTGCCTCCAATTCTCTATTTTTTTTTTTTTTTTTTTTTTTTTTTTTTTTTTTTTTTTTAAACGCCTACATCGCCTGCCTTTAGACCAGCAACCTCTCGTGATGACGTCAGAGGACAACAAGAGCTCATAACTCCTCCCACTTAGGGTACCACGACAGTTATATTTCTCTCGTTATTTCAGCTAAATTTTAAATATGATTTCACATTAATTCGAAAAAAAATATATTAA
>JABUQX010014132.1:15000-30360 GCA_015478945.1 Trachelipus rathkii
ACGTTATAAATTGGTTAAGTGCGACCACAACGATCTTCAAACTAAATCACATAGAAGATACCCACGAACGTGTTCGTTTGTTGGCCCCAATTTTGCCCACAAATTTGGTCTCCAAAATCACATTCCCTCTTAAAAATGACGCTTATCGTCAGCTATTACAAAACATAGAAGAAGTTTACCTTCCCGCCTTGAGAAACAGAATCCGGGATGTCTTTAAACAAGGCATGAGACCCGATGAATTGCCCAGTGAATATCTCCATCGAGTCAAGGGGGTATTGGGGAACAAAAGCTTCGATGTGTTGGTAGAACACAACCCCAAATTCGCCATAGACCTCTTCTTAGAGCAGATGCCTCAAAATATCCAAATGTCCGTGTATTCATTAGCCGAAGAAAATGACCTTGTAAGAATGGTCAAAGTTTCAGATGATCTTTATAAGAATTTTGTTCGAAAAGGAAGAAATTATCATCAACCAAACGAAGAACAGACTTGGGGCTCTGTGAATTCTGTGCGGAATAGAACAGACACAAGAGAAACAGACTCCGCCTACCCTCTTCTCGGCGCGCGAAACCAAGAGCGCAAACATGAAACTGAGAGCAGCAGTGAAGGTCAAATCGCCCACCAGATGGCCAACCTCACAAAGATTGTGACCGAGCTCGCACACAACTTTCAGCTGTTCATTAAAAACCAAGCGGACACAGCTGAGAGAGTAAATAGGACACGCGAGAAAAGTAGGTCACGCTACTCAGAATCAGATACGAATGGGTACAGCAAAGCATTTAATAACGCTGTCAATCAATTATGCTTCTATCATGCTCGCTATCTCTTCAAAGCTTACAAATGTGAGAGTAATGAGTGTCCTATGTATCCATTACTATATAGTAATAACCAGAAAAATGTCCCATCATCGTCGGAAAACTGCTAACAAGGCTGCGAAATTTACCATCAAATAGCAGCCGTGAAAAGCCTACTCACAATAGAAAAGTGAGATTTAATAATACCATCCAAGTGATAAATGACCCTATTACAAACAGTGCTGTGATTAATGAAATAAACTTACGAAATAAAAGTGCTGGTGAATTAAATAAAAATTATATCAATCATAATAACTCTATTAACATTAAAAATAATAGTGGCAAAAATACTACTACTACTACTACTACTACTACTACTACTACTACTACTACTACTACTACTATAAAATAATAATCATAATAATATTAATACTAATATAAAAAAATTATAATAATTAATAATAATAATAATAATAATAATAATATAATAATAATAATAATAAGTAATAATGAATAATATAATAAAAGAATTAAAAATGATAATAATTAATAATTAATAAATAATAATAATAATAAATAATAATTACATAATAATAATAATAATAATAACAATGAAACCAATATTATTAAAAAACAATATGAACAATATTGATCCAGAAATTGATCAAAATATAGATACGACTACCAGCACTACCCAAACGGAAAATATAAATTCCATTAAAAATAACAATAAAAATGAAAAAATGAACAACTAAAAAAACTTTTTCAATGAACCCTATTCAATTCACACAAATGTACAAGGAATGCATGATCCTTCTAGTTTAAAGAACTCTAAAAATTTAAATATGAAAAGTAGTAGTAGTCCACAAAACAAAAATATATCAATAAATAAAAATATTATATTAAATAATACTGATGTCAAAGAAGGTCTCGAAACAAATGTTTCAAACAATTTTGGTAATGTACAAAATAACCATTTTATTACTACTGTCAATCCCTCGCATGTGGGATACGTCTTTTTTAAATCAAATTTATTAAATGGGGGGAGGGGTGTTATAGATAATACAAGTGAGAATGGAAGCAATGAAGCAAATATCCTGTCAGACCCAACTGATTTGAGTGCTGAAGACGAGCGCTGCTTAAGCAGTAAGATAGTTACAGCCGCTGTTGAGGGAGACAAAAGGGTTTGCAAGATTGATAATTTGAACTTGTATATAGTCTATGACACACTTAATAAGATCGATTATTTATTAGACTGTGGTTCTGTAAACAATATTTTATCTTGCAATGCTAATGACCATCAAAAAGCGCCAGTAGGATACCTACTTGCAGCTAACAACTCAAAAATTGCAGTCTATGGTATTAAAAATATTGAAATCGATCTGGGATTGGGGCGTAGATATAGGGATACTTTTTATATAGCTAATGTAAGTACCAATATTTTAGGATTAACCTTTTTAAAGAATTTTGAGATGGGCATTAATTTTAAAGAAGATTTGTTATTAATCAAGTTACGAAAAATACCTTAAATTTGAGTAGAAAAATATGAATTTTAATATTAATGATGTTCCTACTTCTCCCTCTTCAAATCTCTCTCTCCTCTCCTGTGCATGACCTCATAGCTCTTTAAATTTTAATGAATTGTTATCGAAATATTCAGAATTATTTGTAAACCCTTATCTCCCAGAAAACCACCACATCAAATTGAAACAAGAAAAAAGGTGGAATGAAATCTTTGATAAATATAAAAATAAAAATAAGAGAATGAGCACAGCATTAATAGCTGAGGACGGCCAAATAACTACTGACGAAGAAGCCGCTTATATTCCAGAGAGAGTATTAATAGAACTGGCCCACGCTTATCCTTACAAAATACACATAAAAGGACCCCCCGTTTCCCTTAGGCCAAGGAGGGTCCCCCATAAACTTTATGCTCAAACAAAAGCAGAACTTGACAACCTCGTAGCCACAGGAGTCCTGCGCCGCAGCAACTCACCCTGGTCTTTTCCCATGAGTGTTCTCCAGAAAAGCGAAAATCGAGTCAGAATAATTTCCGATTTTAGAGAATTGAACAAAAGAGCTGAGATAGGAATCTTTGGACTTCCGCATCTGCAGGAAGCCATCTCTAACCTGCAAAGGGAGCCGTCTTTTCACCAAACTTGACGTGACGCAGGCCTTCTACTCAGTGCCATTGGACCCCGACTCACAGAAGTACTTTACCATCACTTCAAACGTCGGATCGTTCACCTACAGGAACCTTCCAATGGGCTATGTGTCCTCCCCCTTTATCTTTCAAGCTTACATTGATACAGTCCTACAAGGCCTACCGAATACTCAGGCCTATATGGATGACATATTGATTCACACAAAGACCGAGGATGAGCACAAAATCCTCCTGGAGAAGGTATTGAAGAGGTTAAGTTATCTGCATATAAGTTTAAATCCCACAAAATGCCAAGTGGCCAAAAAAGAGATTGAATACTTGGGATATACGGTCAATGAAAATGGTATAAGACCTAATCACGAGAAAATTGGGGATATCTTAGACACCCCGAAGCCCAGGACCATCAAAGAATTAAGATCTTTTCTGGGCCGAGTAAGCTTTTACCGCAGCAGCGTCCCATTATTTTCTGAAATAACAGCGCCCCTAAATCTGTTTTTGAAAGGTAAACCTTATTCCAACCGCCGCGTCTGTTGGAATTCAACTGCAGATAAAGCCTTCGAAAATATTAAAAATGCAGTTGAAAATGCTTCTGTACTTGCCTATCCCGGCACCTCTTCTAATTACAAAATTATCATACATACCACAAATGTATCTGCAGCTGCTGTTATTTTATCCGCTACTGGCGCAGACGATCTTCCAATTGCATTTTATAGTTCAATTCTTTCGCCCATTGAAAGAAATTATGACGAAGCAAATCGCCTATTAGTCTGCTTAACAAAAGTCTTCAAGAAGTACGGATATCTCCTCACAAATAAAAATATTGATATAGAAACCAACTGCCGTGAACTCATAAACAAATATAAAAGAGTAAATGACGATAAAAACTTCAATATTCGTGAAATTAGAAGTCTAAATTTATTGACTAGTTACAAAGTTTCTTTCAAATTAATAACAAAAAAGAAAAATCCCTTAGAAGAATATTTATTAATAAATGATATCAGTAATGATGAACAAAATAACGAAGAAAGTGAGACTACTGACGCAGCAGAGACATCAAAAATCACACCCTCTCATACGAACACTGTGATTGGTCCTCATTTCAGCAAACTAGCCAATGAGAGCGAAGTTCCCACACTCCACGTGGATTCTTGTTCGAATTTTACAACCACCTACAAATATGAGGAACTTTCTCCAAAACTCAAAGCACATTATCGTAGGGTAATAAAACAAAACCACACCCGTGCTGCGGTCGGCAGTCCAATGAAGGATAAAAAGGTAGACCCTTTAAATAACCAAATTGTAAACAAAAGAAATTCCGGGAATATTTCTCATGAGAAAAAAGGAACTTTAAAGCCCAAAGGGTTGAGAATGGAAGAGAGAATAGAAATGGAAGAAAAAGAATTACTCAAAATAAGTGAAAAATCGCCAACTAAGAAGTTAGATGAAATAAATGATATTCTCACTGAGAATACTCGAATAAACTTAATTCAACGATGTAATGAAGCTCATATTGAATTAATAAAGCGCTTCAAGAAAGAAGTTAAT
Source organism: Trachelipus rathkii (assembly GCA_015478945.1). NCBI lineage: Eukaryota > Metazoa > Arthropoda > Malacostraca > Isopoda > Trachelipodidae > Trachelipus > Trachelipus rathkii. Next base: position 19,502 of record JABUQX010014132.1, read on the forward strand.
TACGCTGAAATTAGTAAAGACCAGTTAGAAGATGAATACATAAATTTATTACTTAAAAATAAAGAAAAAAGTTCATTAATCATAAAGAAACAACCCTTCTGGTTCAAGAAAAGTGAAATTTCCCTCTATGTTGATACCTCTTTAAACTATGCCAGAATCATTCTCCCGGAACAACATATAGATGATATTATACGGATGACGCACCTCCAGGGACACCTGGGAATTTCTCGATGTCTCACCGCTCTAAAAATCGACTTCGTATTCAAAAGCATGCATAAGAGAGTTAAGGCACTTGTAAGAAGTTGTCCTCAATGTCAAATAGGAAAGACAGGACGTAGCATAAACCCTATTTACGGGAAATATAAGGAAGTTTCCTACAAGTTTCAAGATTTAAACTGTGATATATTGAAATTACCTGTCTGTAGAGGGTATAAGTACTTGTTAACTCTCATTGATAGGTACTCCCATTACGTGTGGGCATATCCCTTAAAGGATATCACTAAAGAGACAATTGTTAAAACATTAATTAATCAGCTAATTCCGATGTGTGGAATTCCCAGCAACCTCATCACAGACAAAGGAGGAAATTTTACATCACATTTATTTGAAAGTGTGTGTAAACTGTTAGGAATAATGCATACAACAACCGCTAGTTACTCACCCTTCAGTAACAGCAAAGCGGAAGTAACCCATAAGATGATTCTAACCAGTTTAAGAACCATGCTAGCTGAACCAGGCATGGAGAGTCAAGGGTGGCTAGATGTTTTACCATTCGTCTTGTTCGCACTTCGGCTCGCTCCTATCTCAGAATCGGGCATCTGTCCCAGCAAATTGATGTTCGGGCAAGATATAAACATTCCTGACGGCTTGATAGACCCTTCTCTCCCAGACGGACCAAAATCCTATGATAATTATATTGAAAAACTGGCAGGACTCATAGCCAAACCGCTCTCCCAGAGAACTAACTTAAGAAACAGAAGTGTGTTCGTTCCTCGAAATTTAAAAGATGCGCAATATCTGCTGGTAAAGAGTCAACAGTACAATCGAGGCAAGCTCTCGCCAAGATTCCACGGACCTTATAAAGTCGTGAAGATCACTAACAATAACGCTCATATTATAAAGGGAGATAAAGTGGTAGTAGAAAATCTAAGAAATGTCAAAATTTTCTATAATCTTGTTCCTGACCCTCGAAACCGCAAGAAAAACGCGGAATAAAAAAAGTAGAGAAAAGAAATGAGGAACCGAGGTAAATATCTCTTGAGGAAAATAAGAGATTAAAGACGTTATTTTGGTAATTAATACGAGAACCAAAGTGTTTAAAAATGGTATTAAATATACATATTGTAAGTTCTTCTCCTTCCACAAGTAGTATTTCACCTGTTCTTCCCCTTTCCTCCACTTTATATTTCATGTATCCAATCGAAGGAGGGTGAAAAGTATCTCTGTGAAGTCGGAACTAGGGGCCTCACCCCTATTTCCGAAGCAGAGATCCTTTTTGCACTCGAGGGCCACCAGTTCTAAGGTAAAATTACGTTAGGGAATCCTTGTAAAACAATAGCATGCTTGTCTTAGAGTGTATGCAACTCTGTAAGAGACTATTGCAAGTCTTCTGCATATCACTTTGCATAAATGGTGGTCTGCTTCATACTTATATAATGTACTTTATTTGAAATTCAAATGTTTGGCGCCTCTTCCCTTCCCCAAGGAAAGGAGTGCCAAACAAACGAGGCTGTGATTGGTGCCTGGGTCCAGATAGGACGCCATCAAATCACCCTCGAGAGGATCGTAGAGAACCTCATAGCGTGAGGATGCCCTACACAAGTTGTTAGATTTAACCAAAGGCCGGCAGGTCTATTTAGGATAGGAAAATAGTGCATTATCTTATTAGTTAGTCTGTGTAATTCTTAATAGTGCTAACGTTGATATATGCCCATCTATTACTTATCCAATTATTTAATGAAAACCTTTGTATTGTTATCTAACTATCACAATAACAACTACGAGGAAAGTGCTCTAATTAATCCCCCCATTTCTATGACTGTCGAAGTGATTTCGGCCTATATATATAATATATATATATATATATATATATATATATATATATATATATATATATATATATATATATATATATATATATATATATATATATATATATATATATATATACCCTTTCTGTTTTAGCTAATGGTCAGTTTAGAATTTTTTTTTTTAATATAATTGCTTACTATATTGATGCCAACAATGAAGTTTCAGATGGTAACGGAACATGATTTCAAAAGTTCGAAGTATTTTTAAATAATTTTTAAAAATCACATTTTTGTTAAATATTGTTTTAAAAATGAAATATCTCGAAAAGTACGACACTTACAGAAAAACAAATTACATATTTGGAATCAGCGTATAAAGCTTATTACATTTTAAAAATGTAAAAAAAAAATCATAAATTAAATATCTCAAAAAGTACGACACTTACAGAAAAAACAATTACATATTTGGAATCAGCGTATAAAGCTTATTACAAATATGTAAAAAAAAAAAAAATTAGGGGGCTCGAGCCGACGGGACAGAGGGGGAGTTTTTCCTTACCCCGTAGGGGAGGGCCGGTGTAACCCCCGCGACACCCAAATACCAAAGAGCGGGGGTTCCGGAGACACTCCCCGGAGGGGGGGGAAATAGTCCTACCCTGTCGTTCCCCCGGAAGGCCGGGAGACCCCGACTCCTGCCATCTTTGCGGTTTACCCTTGGGTATTCCTTTAGTTAAAAAAAAAAAAAAATTTTAAAAGTTACGGATGCTTAAAACGTAACTGGCCCTATATATTTTTTAATCATGTCCGTTACCACTGAAATTCATGATTGGTATCATATAGTAGCAAAATATTAAAAAAAAAATTCAAAACTGACTATTGTGTAAAACAGAAAAGGTCCTTATATATATAAATACTATAATATGTAATATTACTAATATAGTATATATATATATATATATATATATATATATAATATATATATATATAATATATATAGTAATATATATATATACTATAGTATATATTATATATATATCAGTGCGACGACTGCAGTAACTTTTTACTACTCGTGCTCGCTCTCTCTCTCTCTCTCTCTCTTATATATATATATATATATTAATATATATATTATATATATACTATATATAATATATATATATATAATATATATATATATATATATAATATATTATATATATATATATATATATAGATATATATATATATAATATATATATCTATATATATATATAAAATATAATATACGGTATATATTAAATATACTTGAGATATTCCTGCTAAATCGTTTTTTATGTAAATACTTTCTTTAAATGGCTAACAATTATAATATTTACAATATTTTATAATGATTAAAATAACTGTAATATTTTTCATTTCATTATTCTTAAGTATTTTATTATTTTTTTTAATTATTTTATTTGTTTAATTAAAATATTATTTGTTATAAAATCATTATTTATAATGTATAGTATATAAACATTATATTTACCAACATAGATTTATAAACCATTTATTTACTCTTAAATTGAGACACGTTTCCGATCCCCGCTCTTTGATATTAGCAGAGATGGCGCCATTACTAATGGGTTAAAAGCGTTATTTATAGGGGTTATTCCTATATTTTTCGTTTTAATTTTGCAGAATCTTTTATATTTAACCTAAAAATTCAAAAAAAATAAGAAAATTTTATCGAAACATTATGAAATTTCAAAAATAGATAGTTTATATAATGTTAACTCGTGCTGAGGCACAAGTAGCACGAGTGCAGGAGTCGCCTGTTATACTATATTATATTATATATTATATATATATTATATATATATATATATATATATATATATATATATTATATGATATATATATATATATATATATATAATATATATTTGAGGGAGAGAGATAGATAGATAGATAGTAGATAGATAGGATAGATAGATAGATAGATAGCATAGATAGATAGATAGATAGATAGATAGATAGATAGATTAGATTAGATAAATAGATAGATAGATAGATATGATAAGATAGATAGATAGCTAGATAGATAGATAGATAGATAGATAAGATAGATAGATAGATAGATAGATAGATAGATAGATAGATAGATAGATTGATAGATAGATAGATAGATTAGTTTTAAGTAAAATTTTTTGACGTAAAATTTATTTAAGTGATATTTAGCATAATAAACATAAAATAATTGAAATTAAAATGCAAAGAAGCTACTCTTATCCAAATTTTTCTCATGCTATCTTGTGAATCTTATAGGTAATTTAGTTTTCCGATTTAAGTCGACTGACGAATATTTTTAACCTAGTTTCAAGTGAGCTTGAATAAATTATCAATTCTTATCAAAGTTTTGCTTTCTTAATTTTTTTTTTTTCCACAAAATAACTTATTTTTTCCAAGTCCTACATAAGCTGATAAATAATAATGTTTGTCTATTATCATTTGAGGAATTAAAAGAACTTCATAATAGACACCATCACATGGTATTGAGAAAACTTTGTTTTTAGCTAGGATGGTAGACAAAGATGTAAGGCGGAGAGACGTGAAAAAATGTGTAAGAGAATGTATTCAATGTCAATCAATTGACCCAATAAATTACGATAGAGTTGAGAAAGGTTGTTTAGATAAAGAAGAAAATTGGTCTAGGGTTGCGATAGATATATAAATAGATTATAATATATATATATTATATATATATATTAATATATATATATATATATAAAATAAATTTTTTAGATTATATTTTATTATATATATATATATATGATATATATAATATATATATATATATATATATATAATATATATATTATAATATATATATATAATATAATATATATAATATATAATATATTATATAATATATATATATATATATATATATATAAATATATATATATATATATATATATATATTTAGCACTGACCCTTTCTCTAGTTTTCATTAAAATAAAACCTAAATATTGATATCATCAAAATATTTTTAAAAATCGCTGAGAAACTTTTGAATTTAAGCTAAGTCTTTCCTTATTTCTAGGTTCATGTCGATTATCTGCCTCCAGTTAAGCTCAAGCCAATTTTTTTTAAAATCTACGTAAGAGAATAAAGTGTTGAAAGCTCCTGTGTTTCCACATGTTTTTTTTTAACAATATTAGGAGTAAATAGAATTATAAATAAGAAAATAAATACATTATATATCCGTTAAGTAAAATTATGTAGGAGTCTTAGTTAGTTTTAAATTTAATCATAACCATGGTTTTGTAAAAGAAAGGTTATTTTTCAGATTACTTAGTTTACATAGATTTAAATTTATATAAGTGAAGTAAAGGTTATGAGTTTTAAGTAGTTTACATAGATTTGAACTTTTTTTTTTAATATTTTTAGAGGGTGTGAAGCTGCTTTAATAATAAAGTTTCAATTTGACTTTAGGCATTTTCACTTCAATATTATGAAATGTGTTCGAATTCATACAATCATTACGTATATGGAGGTGAAGGCAAATAATCGACATGATCCTTTTATTAGTTCTTTTACAAAAATTAATAACTCAACTTTAATTGTAATAAATCCTCAGATACAGATTTAAAATAATTTTCTCTGCAACAATTTTTAATAGTTTTTAAAACCATCAACAGAGGAAACAAGCAAAACTAAATCATGCGCTAACATGACTTTATCAGAGGTAAACATTTCGACTTTAGTACCTTATTTTGCCTATTTCTATCTATTTATAAAATAGTTAATGCAAATATTAAACAACAACAACGATGAAGACTTTTCACCCAGCTTACACTCCATTGATTTGATACACTATTCTTAAATTTAACACAGGTTTGCTAATTACAATAAATACTGATAAAGTTATTATACAGAACGTTCGAAACATACATTAGTAGTTGCGGGACAGTTTGACCTCCCACAGCTTTTTCTCAAAAAGTATAAGAGATATAGGTCTGAAACTTGGAATATAATGTATATATGGGATAAGCTCGAATCCGGTGGTAAATTTCAATCTGTAGGATGTATATAGAGGGGGGTCACCCCCGAGGGTGGACACCGATATTGGGCTTACGCCTTTGTTGCTTGAGTTGAGTGGATGAGTTTAGGCCTAACGAGCGTTTGGGCGACCGACCATGTCGACCGACCGACAGACACAGACAGAGGGCGCGTGCGCATACACATACACATTATTATTAATATTATTACATCGAAGATTCGATTTCCGAAGGAAATCGAATCTGAGTCGAAAAACGATCCCTGTAAGGGATCGTTTTTTTACGCACTTTGACTTCGGATTCCGCCGCGGTTTCTCTTCGCATCGTTGAGTCGATATAATATCTACGATGGAGTTAGAGTTAACGTATCGCTTTCAAACTTGATATTTGTTCTATGAAGGTGATAAACTGATCCCTGGCAAGTTTTGGTGACCGTAGGTCACCCCTAAGGGGGTGCTGTTCCCTTAGCGCCAAGGTCAAATTCGTCCTGAAAACCATGTTAGGCTTAACGTATCGGAGTGAAATTTGGATGTGTGCTATATGATGACGCAATCTCGTCGGAGACGAGATTACGTTTCTCTGCGTCCCACCATAAAGGGGGCGCTGCCCCCCCAAAAATTAAAAAATGAGCAAGTTTAGAAGACTGAAAACTTGAAGGAAAGTTGAAGGAGCGTTCAGAGTCTGAGACTGGAGTCGGGGTCGGAGTTGGTCGGGTTCGGATTCCAGAGACCCCATTGGAGAGGGGTCCCCCTTGAAAATAGAGAAGAAATGCATGGAATGCAAAACAGAGGAAGGAGAAGAAAGGAAGAAGGAGGAATGAATAAGGAAGAAAAGAATGGAGAAGGAATCTGACTCAGAGGAGAAGTTGACAGATGCATAGGTGCTGGCTCCGGTGCGGTGGCGAGTTATAAATATTTGTGTAATAATACATTATTTTTGTTAAAAATAAATATGTTATAAGGATGTAGTATCTCAACTAAGGATGTTTGAGACTCCCTCATGAGCAAAGAAAAGGTGGAGCGTCACAGGGCTCCTGGGTCGTTCGGGGGCGCGCCCGCAAGGCCGCGCAAGCCAGGTGCAATCCTCCGGCGCGATCCGACGCGTGCGCGCGCCCGCCGGCGCGTGGTCGATGCGGGTGCGCGCCCGCAGGCGCGCCCGCCGCGCATCTAGACGCGTGTGCGCGCCCGCAGGCGCGCCCGCCGCCGCGAAAACCGATGAGAGGGCGCGTTTTGCGGCGCGCCCCTCGCATCCCGCATGTACGATCCGATACGAGAATGCAAACGTGTACTGTTTTCAACTTAATTTTTTTTTTTAAAAAAATTTTTTATTATTTTTTATTTTATTTTTAATATATTTTTTGTTTTTACTAATTTTTTTTTAAAGCTTTTCATGTTCATAACGTAAAAATTTACGTTTTATACTACCCTAAATCAGTTAAATCAGTAAATCGTACATTCATCCAACCACCCTCTGTCCATATAATGATCTATGATCTATTGATCTATGGGATTAAGGTCATATTTTTATTAAAATGCTATGATACATACCCTAATCAGGTGAAATCAGTAAATCAAGCACCCAACCTACCCTCCTGTCCAATCGATTGATCTATTGATTCAAGTCATATTTTCCTTTTGAAAAAAAAGCGGGAAAAGAAACAAGTTTTATTTTAAGCCTTTATAAACATAATTGCAAACTATATTAATCGTTTACATATAGAATGTTTTAGCATCATATATTTACAATTCTTAATTAAAAGAAACATTATTTAAAAGTAACATATAATGAAATAAATACAGTATACACCACATAAATTAGACCTGATAGGTTGTATAGGAAAACATAAAGTCTTAACATATTGAACATTATTAATTTTAAAAAAAAAGATACACATATAATGATTACTAAACATAAAATCTAAATTGCAGAGAGTCAAGGAAATAAACAACATTATTTTTATTCTTATACACAGCTATCCAATGTCCATTGCTTGAAACATCCCTGGGAGAAGTGTTGAAGATAAGACCAGAGTCGGTATCCAATTTCACAGAACAGAGTTCGTTACATGCAAATACGCCTAAAAATCTTCTTTCGTTTCCGAAGGCATTTAATATTTCTTCTTTATTCATCTTTAATAATTCAAGATTATATTGCGTGTTCATCAATCTCATGATTTGAGAGATGCTCCAGATACACCAGAACTGAGATTGAAGATGTCAAACTTTGTCCAAAATTTAAGACTCAGTCTAAAGCTTCCTTGTTCTTTTAGGGATATTGAGATGATAAGCATTACAAGCTGAAAGATCAGCAGTGAGATCATATGCATATAAATTACTGTTTTCAGCATAATTCTTGAGATCAACACCCGTACCGTTATCGCTGCATGATACCGTATTGGCAAATAAGTCGTAAAAAGGCCGTGAGCATTGGGAATGTGAGTCTTCATATGTCATCTCATAATCACGACCGTAAGGTTGACCATTCACATGTAAACTGACCCCTCTAAGTCCGAAATGGGTAAATTTAAAGGGGGACTTTCCATAGTTTCCAGAATATGCGTCATGTTCTACAATTCCTATAATTACCTTCTGAGGTAAGCTCCCATTGACTATGTTAGGTATATTAATGCTCGATAACCCTCCCTGGTAAAGTTAAAAATTTTTAGTCACAATTCTCTGCATTGCGATATTCGCTGTATCGTTCAAAAGAGTATTTCTCTATTCCATATGTTAAAGGGATTAATTTCACTTTACAGTACATAAAGATATGCATCCAGTAATTTAAAGATAGGTTTTGGAACCGGACAGTTGTTGCTAAAAGAGCACTTTTAACATTAAGAGCAAATTGAGGTGTAGATTCTAGTTAACCTGATACGCGTATCCACAGATGGTAGAATAAGTTCTTTCCTGAGAGAATATATCACATTTACAACGACCGCTAATATTCATAGTGTTATTTTTAGATTTACCAGCATGGGTCCTGTGGTTCTCTACATCTTTTAGATTGTAATATCCTGATGATTGTAGATGAGACTCTTTCGCATCTTGAGAATAATTTAATAAAGTTTCAATATAACTGCGATAAGGGTAACTTGCTGCTGATGCGCCTAGAGATGTTTCATTTAAAAATACCTCAAGTTGATTAAAACACGTATACAGGAAATTTGTTTCGGTGGATACTATGTGGTCGGTTCCTGTGAGATCTGAACCATCTTCGTTTACCAACTTAGTCTTTAGATATAAAAACACACTCGAAGGGTTCAAGATATTGATCAGAAGTGCCGGGAATATTGAAATCGAGAGGTACATCTGTATTTGTGATTGAGTGAACGGGATTAATACTAATAAAGTTGGATTCACTCACGCTAATCTGTGTAGGGTTCACAGAGAAGAGATCCAATTCGCTCTTACAACAGTCTGGGCTGGAGGGATGGAGGAAATGCATCTTGCTAGTACAATCACCGAATGTATAATGATGAGAGATTTGTTTAAACATTTCTTATATACAAAATAGTTACAGGTTGTCACTGTTTATGTAAAATAATAGTCGTTCATCATCATTATTAAAGGGTAAACACATCAATACACTTTTTCTTTAGTGGACCTTTCCTATTCCTCTTTATAGGTTTTTTACGACGACCTACACCTTGACCTGTCATCTTACGTCGTATTTTTCGTTTAACATCATCTAACATTTCATCAGAAGCATCGGCTAGTCGTCGTTTTACAGCTGTTCGAGGATCGACACCTCCCATAATATCTTGGAAAGTATCTATACCCGTCCTAGCTGCTTTTTTAGCAAGATATTTACCTCCTGATTTAAACAAAGGGATGGCTCGTCTGAACAACGAAGCAAAAAATCCACCTAAACCATACCCCCTCTGCATTCTTGACCCCCGAAGACTTCGTTTTCTCTTTCCATTATTATTTATCGGAGCTTCCTTCTTATGTGTACTTTACACACTGCTGTTCCAATCGTGAATGGGTATGGCTTCTACATCTCTTATATAAATACGAATCGAACTCAGTTGAGTCTTACTCAGGGGTAAGTAGTGAACATTAGGAAAACTTATTAACTCTCTTTTACCCTTTAGGAAAATGAACTACATTCTTAAACAAAAGAGCTTTAGTATTCCTACGTTTACTGCATGGCTCTATAATATCTGTATAAACATACGCCATACCAGCGATCTTGAAATATCTTAGAGGTCGGCATACAAAATGTAATGAACTCTCGGCGTCATTTTTTATGCACATACTCTTCCATCGTTGGTATATAACGCGTTAGATCCTTTAGAGTAGGTTTGATATTATTTCTCAATTTTTTGTTTACATACGAGTAATGACAATTACGAAACCAACCTGAAGGGCTGATCATAAATAAACCTAGATCGTTCAAATTCACATGAGCTTGAGATTTTAATGTGATTAACGCATTATCTTCGTTAGCGGATTTATTAACAAGAAACACTAAATCATTACATAACTGACTTGCTTCAAATTGTTTGTTTAAGTCTATGAACACATCGGTAACCGATTTATAGAGACGCGTGCGGTTATATATTAATATCTTTCAAAAAAAAAATATTTCTTTTTTGCCATTCGTTTGTAGGTGTCGCCATATTAGCGTTAAATTTTTAAAACATTTTTTTAACAGTTTATCAACCATTTCTAAAAATAAATTCGTTAAAAGCCAAAAAAATATGATTCAGTGCATATTCCCGCTATATCAGCCGTCAGAGAATTATTTCACTTAATCACTGCCTCTCACTTCGCATTTCTCGATCAAAGTTATAGATTCTCGC
>JABUQX010014133.1:0-5000 GCA_015478945.1 Trachelipus rathkii
CATATATATATATATATATATAGTATTAGACCGGATAAAACGGTAAAAATGTGAATACCTATACGAGGTATCACTGAAAAATATATATATATATATATCTATATATATCTAAATATATAAACTATTGGTTTATAAAAGAATATTTGACACCTACGATCAGTGAGTGGTTGGATTTATATATAAGTATATAATATATATTTATATATTATTATATATATAATATATTATATATATATTATACAATATATATATATTATATATATATATATATATATACCATAATTTTATGAGATATTGTTATTAGGAATATTTAAAACTAACTTAATATTAAGTAATTGTGTTTATATTACACAAACAGATTTTATATAATAATGAGACTTAAAATTATTTAAAAACGTATGTTTTTCTACATACAACAAAAGATATAAAATACAAAAAATAATATATTTTTACTAATGTAAAAAATAAAATGAAAAGAAATGAATTCACTTCTAATTGAATGAAGGAGTTTTATTATTTAAATATTATATATATAATATTTTTAACAAATATAAAAATATTTATTTAAAATATTTTTAAAGAAAATAACTGTAGTTGTTATTTTATTTTGATTTTATAAATTTTTTAAAGTTTTTTAACGAAAAAAAAAAAATTCCCCTAAATTGGGGGGAAAAATTTATTTGGATGTGAAGAACTGGAGACTTATGTCTCATGTAAGCTCCCACACAAAAAATAAAAAATATGTTTATTTAATATTTTGTTTAAGGGGGAAAGTTGTTTAAGGGGAAAAATTATGTTCAAGTTTAATATATATATAATGACACGAAGTCACAAAATATAAAAATTTATATAAAAACTATTATTAAAATAGTTTAAAAAGGTTGTAAATGATTTTTAAAATTTTATGAAAAATTGGGTGAAAGTTCGTGTGCCAAGTATTTATGACTCACAAAAGTTGAGCGCTAAGTAAATGGTTTCGAAAATTCAAATCCGTAAAGGACCTGAATGAGGACGTTGGGCGCCACTTAAAATGTGGCGCAAATTAAATGTTTTGAAATGGGGGCGTGATTTAAAGCACGTTGGGCGCCACTTAAAATGTGGCGCAAATTAAATGTTTTGAAATGGGGGCGTGAGTTAAAGCACGTTGGGCGCCACTTAAAATGTGGGGATTAGTGACCCAGTCCCAGGTAGCTGGGCTAATGAAGACCAGATCACCAATCTACATTTATTCCTACTTCCAAACAAATCTCTGGCGCGGTACCACTTTCACTCGATTAGTTTAGAAGTGGCCAATGAATAGTGGAATATAAATTTGTATATATATATATATATACTCGGTGGACCTCGTGTGGACCAGAGTAATTAATATATATATATACAATGAATGAAAAATAATTATTGATTCTATAATTTACTGCCTATATAAATCGAATGTCCATAAAAGAACCGAGTTTTATTTATGATGATTTTTGGGGACGAAAAAGTTTTATCGTATATTAAATTTAATTGAAATTTATTTTCTATAGTTGTTGAAAGTTTATTGAGTTTATTTTATATGGAAGTCGCTTTAATATTTGAAATTATAAAATTTTTATTGCGAAGTTATTTCTGAATTTCCGAATGTGTAACCACGTTATCGAACAAGATGTAGTATAATTTTATATCTTCGGAAGTGGACAAAGATGAAAAAAACTCGTCAACTTCCGAAGATAAAGACAATAATAACAACAATATTTATTATGATAACGATAACAATAATAGTATACTACTAAGACTTTCTATAATTAGTACTACGAAAGAATAATAATAATAATAATAATAATAATAATAATAATAATAATAATAATAATAATAATAATAATAGAAAGCAGTATACTAGTTACACTAAAATAATGATGATAAATAAATAATAATAATAATAATACATTAATAAATAATAATAAATAATAATATAATAATAATATAAATCATAATTAATTATTAATGGTAATGACTACCAATAATAATTATTTATTTGTAAGGAATCGTCTAATCTCTAGAAAAATGCTAAAGATTCTAGAAGAAAAACAAATTCTCCAACATGTAGATACACTTTTACTTTAGGTTCCTATGTTTCTCGTTTCTGTTTAGAAAACAAGGAAAACAAAAAGAAACCGTAATAAGCAAATGTCTACTTCTTGGAAACTAATTATTAATACAGGACAGGGGTGAAGCCTCTGCCTAGGGGATATTCTATATTTGCTCCACCACCAATCGGGAAACTAAAATTACCAAAACCGCTAGTTACAATTTATCATGCACGGAAATCACGACGTGGAAATTACACGAAATTCAGAAACTCGCTAAACTTTGGTTAATAAAATTTCTTATTTTACAAAAGAAATTTATGGGTATATATATATATATATACATGAATATATATATAGATTATATTTATATAATAAAAATTATATAAAAAAGGCTATAAATAAGATTTTTGGACAAAATAGCCAATTTGGGTAGCGAATTTTATTTGTCAATTTTGACTCGAAATTTTTGGCACGTGATCAGTTATCAAGACGATTTTTAATATTTCTAAAAATAAATATTTACAATTTTATATAATAAAATATTTTAATAAACATATATATAAAGAGTAATTTTTGTTTATAATATTAAAGGGGGGAATGTTACAATAACATTTTTATGACAAGAATCGGTTTTATGACGACTCTTGAAAATGCAGATTTCACGTATGAAATATTGACCAGTATTTAGATTTTGATTTTTAGTTATTATTTCTGAATTTCTATTTTCTATGCTAATTACAATTTATATTTAATTTTTAATATTAATAAAAAATGATTCTCATTTTTTAGCGACGATACAGTAATTTCTGACCTACCTATTTTAATTGAAATTTCTAATTTCAACTATGACGAGAATTTTTCTCTATAAAATATTTACTATAATGAATTTTATTACTTTAATTTCTACGTTTTTATTTATCTTTCTTTAACCTTTTATTTTTATTATTATTATTGTTTATCCGAATCTTTGAGTTTGAATTTCACTAATTATTTCTTTGTTATTAAAATTTTCCCAAATCTTTTATTTTCCCAATTTTTCCCTCTTAACGTTTTTGCTTACTTTTTTGAGTGTGAGTTTATTGTTTGCATGTAATAAAAAAATAAACAAAAAGTCAGTATACATCACGTTGGGAAAAAATGTGTTTGTAAATATTATACCTTTGAGATTTCACCGAAAAAAGAGAGAGAATGAAAGATAGATAAAAACCTCGAAGATATCTCCATCCTATAAATAATAAAACTGGACATGAAAATTAAGACGAAATAAAAAGGTAGGTTGAAAGATGACTGACGCGGATTTTTAGTATTCAGTGATGAAAACTGAAAGACTAAAAAAACGTGGGCCAATCGAATTTTAATTCAACCTTGAGAACTATTCTAAAAAAAGCACATCAACATTATATATCAACTCGTGTGTCCACGATCAAAATTGAGTTATTCTGACTGAACAATTCAATTAGAAGAGACTGATTTGATATATAACGCTAAAGCACTTATCAAAAAATGACATGAACGAATCAAAAACTGAAGCCTTTTTTTCTAATGCCTGCAAGGAGAGAAGGGTTGGTCAAATGACCGTTAGTGGGGATCCCTAAGTTGTCCAGAAGGCTTTATGAATGACATACCTACACGAAATTTCCTAAAAATCACTGTTTAACGGAAGGAAATTTTCAATGGTTGCCGCTGTGAATTTACAAAAAAAAAGCATTCAACAGCCCTGACTTAAACATCGGTAAGACGCTTCCAAAAACAGCGCGGAACCTCTAAAATTGAAAGGAGGAAACTCACTTGAGAAGCAAGTTTCATCAAAAAATATTAACTACTGTAACTGCATTATAAATGAATCTCGTAGACTTCTATGAGTTCGGGTAATACAAATAAGGTTGGGACGGAACTCTTGTCGACAGTGCAGTAAATTAAGATATGAGCTCACTCAGCTACGCTCGTCGCTTTATAGTCCACGAGAAAAATGCCGAGCGGTTGACGATTAGCAATTAATTAAATAAACCTCAATTTTAATTATTAACGTTTAAATAATAAATTTATTATCAAAAGATAGCAAAATTAAAACTATATAATAAATAAATAAATTTGTTGAACGAACTAATATAGATTTAATGTAAAAATCATTAGAAGTTTACAACGGAAACTTTTAGCAACAATCACATGTTGTCAACTAGATATGTTTATTCTCAGAGAAATTACATAATAATTGTAATTTTTTAATTAAAGATAATTAACAATTTTAACAATAACTATCAGATTCTGTATGGTTTTCTGATTAATTTGATGTAAATTTTATTTTTCTAGGACGATTTTGAACTAAAATACATTGAATTTTTAATGTAAAATTTTGAAAGGTCATCTGAGGTCAAACTTGACCTTTCGATTAAAGGAGGTTAATGACACTTACGTAAATGAAAGACTAGAGTGTTCAGACCAACTTGAAATATCAACCACCTTCGAAATCCCTGGAACACCTGGGCAATAAAGACGAAGAAGGAACACCTTCATATTATGATAATTTCAAAATTGATGGCCTATTTTTTGTAAGCGGGCTATTATGTTTATAATTACGAAACTACAACTTTAATCAATATAAAAGTTTATCAAAATGTAAATCTATATCTTGAGTATAACTTGAAACAGTTTGAAGCTTCAAAACATTGTCAAAGGGAGTTTAAATGTAAACCGGTTTTTTTTTTATCGGTTTTATTTTTCTCAATTTTGAGAGGAGGAAGTTGTTTATATATATATATACCTTATATATATATATATATATATATATATATATATATATATATATATATATATATAATTTATATATATATTACAATATATAATATATATATATATATATATATATATATATATATAATTATATATATATATTATAATATATATAGTATATATATTATATATATATATTAC
>JABUQX010014133.1:27500-30000 GCA_015478945.1 Trachelipus rathkii
CCCGTTGCTAAGAGGAGAAGGCGGATACCAAAAAGAGGTTAAAATATTAATATATAAAACATCTGAGACCGATATTGTTGTATGATTTGAATGCTCGGACAATGAATATCATACAAAAAAGCGAGAATAGACGCTGCGGGAAATTAGGGACCTAGATTCATATATAGGAGTATCGTTTGAGAGAGAGAAAGAGGAGTCGAGCTGGTGAGGAGAGAGACTGCAGTGGAGCCTGTTTCTGGAAATTGAGTGGAGGAGAAACCAGTTAGTGGTTTGGACAGGTGAAAGAACTGAGGAAGGGGAGAGTATTGAGAGAGATGGATGGAATATGGAGACCAGAAGGTAGGAGCCTAGCAGGAAAGACCGAGGAAAGAGATGCGATGGATTCGGTGGCGGAGGCTGTACAACGTAGAGGCAAGACGGTAGAGGAAGTAGAGGAGGAAAGAACATTTGAATATAGAAATCTTTTTAGAAGATTCTGGAGGAGTAGCACCTTACAGGCATACCGTAAGAGGATCGATGGTACAATATATATATATATATATATATATATATATATATATATAAGAGCCAGTAGTGAGATTAGCGCGTGTCGTGGTGCAGCACCCAACGCGTCTGCAAGTACTTTTCTGATTCGAGGAACTCGTTTTTCGAGAGGTCGTTCCCAAAGACATCTTTGTAAAAGTCGTGATTAACTGTCTGTCCTGAAGGTACAAATTCCTTATGCACAAACCACGGCTGTCGAAAAAAACAATAATCAGTGTTTTCACCATGGACTTGCTCATGCGAGCTTTCTTCGGACGAGGAGAAGATTTTGTTTTTGTGTACCATTCCGCACTTTGCCGTTTGATTTCAGGATCGTCGTATTTTAAAACCCATGATTTATCGCCTGTTATAGTTTTATCCAAAAAAAATTGTGCTCCATTTCGAGTCTTTTAAGTAAATCTTGACAAATTTGACCCTGTCGCTTTCTGCTCCACAAGACAAGGGTTTGTCCTTTTTTGTCGGGCAATGGTTTTGCACAATTTTTTCGCATGTGCAAATGGTTGTTAAAAATTTTATGAACTGCATTTTATCCAAACCAGTTTCTCTGCAATCACTCTGACACTAACGGCGGTTCTCTCCACTCACAGCTCTAGCAACTTCACAATTTCAGTCGCTTGTGACGAAGATTGTCTTCCAAACGAGGTCGGTCCTCAACATTTTCTCGGCCCTCTTTGAAAGCTTTGTGCCACTTAAATACCGTAGTTCTCGATAGAGTGGCATCTCCATAAGCTTCTTTTAAAGAAGCAAATGTCTCAGTGGCAGACGTTACGTTTCACACAGAATTTGACAGCGTACCGCTGTTCAATATTTACTTGCATCGCAAAAACGTAACGAGGGTAGCAAAAAACAGTAAGGCCAGAAGGAAGAGAGATTGGAAAGAAGAAGGAAAGCCTGAAATTTTATTTTGAAAAGAAGAACATCTGAAGTCTATTCTGGAAGTGGTCTAAATATATTTTCAGAAGAGAGATTGCTTGCGGTTAAATTTAACGATAACAACAAAAAGAAAAAAAATATTTTTTTATCATTCGGGTTTTAAAAATGCAAAATTTTATTTTTACATTTAAATTAATTTCATTTGAAGTTTTGGATGGAGAAGTTGAAAATTTTTTAATTTCATGTCTTTTGGTATTTTAGAAAATTAAATAGAAAAATGAAATAATAAAGAAGAAACTTGAAATATTAAATTGCGGGAGGTGAAGCTGCATTTCTCAAAGCGCGATTCATAGAAGTAAATTAGCAAAATTTTACAATGAATGCAATAATCCTTCATTTGTTATAAAAGAAAAAGTATATATAACTTTTTATATATAAAATTTTCTTTTTGAATTTATTTATATTTTATATTTTTTATATTATATTTTTTATATCTGACATGTGATAGTTGGTTTCGCATGTCAAATAATGTTTAATTAATTTTTTTATAATTTAATTTATTTTATTAGATGTAAATTGAATTTTTACTTTCACACTTCTCACACAAACACCTCTAAGGGAAGAATTATGAGATGTTACTTTTAATTTTCATTATTTATCATCATACAATAATATTTCATTTATTTTAAAGGAAAAATATTAATACACCTGTTTCATTTTATTTCCATCAGATTGTATTTTTATAAGCATAAGCATGTGTGTTTTGGGATATTCTCTTTAAAACTAGCTTTGATTTTAATATCTGTAACAGAGTTTTTCAACTTTTCAGATTGACGACTAACATCAAATATGAATAAAGGATACAAAGTTCGAAATTCAAATAATGAAATGGGATAATTTTCTTTTTCTGATACATGATTAAAGTAATCACAAAGTATTTTATAAGAAGTTGTATATTTATTCTCCTTAAAATCTAGTTGTAGATCCATTTCTGAATACCTATCACTATTTAATTCAACATAAGCAATAGTTATATTAGTGATTAAAAATAGCTGTATTTTTAGTTTGATCGTTATTTTCTTCT
>JABUQX010014134.1:0-12500 GCA_015478945.1 Trachelipus rathkii
GTACGCGCCCGCCACCGCACCGCCACCTTCACTTTAGTAACGGATAGAGTTTGCTGCATGGTATCTCCTTCAAATTTAACACCCCCATAGGGGGTGACGTAAGCAACTCGGTGTTACGAGGTACGTGCCATGCACCCCATAAGAGGGTGGGGGGGGGGCCTGGCCCCCTAAAAATTGAAATGATCGTAGAAGGCTGAAATTTTGAGATAGTATAGAGGAGGAATGAGTAAGTAGGATACGGATTCGGATCTGGCACCGGCTCCGGTGCTTGCTCCGGTTGCGGTGCTGTGTTAGTAATATTTGTATAAAATACAATATTGTGATCAAAAATATATGTTTATAAGGTCATAGATTTCGATATGATGGTTTTGAAAGGACCCCTGAGAGAAGAGTTCCGACAGCTGGCCCCGGGCTATCGTGTGCGTCCGC
The DNA here is from genome assembly GCA_015478945.1 of Trachelipus rathkii. Lineage (NCBI taxonomy): Eukaryota > Metazoa > Arthropoda > Malacostraca > Isopoda > Trachelipodidae > Trachelipus > Trachelipus rathkii. The sequence goes on from JABUQX010014134.1 coordinate 430, forward strand.
AGACGCAATCCGGCGCGAAACCGGCGCGCGCGCGCCCGCAGGCGCGATCCGGCGCGAAACCACCGCGAGAACGCAAAAACGTTGTTCAGCTTTTCTTTTAATAAATTTTATAATTTTTTTTTAGCTTTTACGAGTGAGCTTTTGTTTTCAACTTAATTTTTTTTTCAAAATAACATTGTAATATTGAAAACTAAACAAAAAAATATCTCATCCTAGCCTAACTGTCATACAGCATTCATTAACAAGATAACTAAAATTAGAAGTTTCAACTTACCAGCAGAAGTCATCATCATAGCAATCTCAATCTTTACTATACACAACCGCACAAAATATTATTATTATTATTATTATTATTATTAATATTATTATTATTATTATTATTATTATTATTATTATTATTATTATTATTATTATTATTATTATTATTATTATTATTATTATTATTATTATTATTATTCCACATTGATCTCACAACACCTATAACGCGTGCGATCACTTAGCCTGCAGGTCCACAACTAGAACACTGGTTGGTAAATTGATCTCTACCCGACACCTAAACAATACGCAATTTTAGTACGCTCAAGGGATAACCAATCAGAGAACTGTATTCGTTATGCCATCACGGACAGCCAATGAAATTCGAGGAATGACTCATTAATCTTAATATCTTTTGACACATGAGAAGGGTAACGAGATTTATTACCTTTGTCCTTACTTAACATCTGTTTTTATCTTAAACAGTAGTTTTATTATTATTATTATTATATTATTATTATTATATTATTATTAATTATTATTATTATTATTATTATTATTATTATTATTATTATTATTATTATTTTTTTATTATTATTCTATCAATTGTATCGTATATGGACATTTTAACAAACATACCATAAGCACACACACACACACACCACACACACACACACCACACACACCACACACACCACAACAACACACACACACACACATATTATAGACACTTTACTTAATACATTAGACTGGCAATCATCGTACTAACTTACTGATCACATGACTGCTATTTCTATGATGTCAAGCAGATGTGTAACATTTTCTAAACGTCGCTGGAAGACATTTACATTTTTCACATGTTTAATATAAACATTTCGTATTGTTATGTATTTTCGTTTACGTTTCTATTATTCTTTATATTTATAATTTGTTAAAAGTTAGTTATTTATTTATTTATTTTAGTTTTATTTTATTTTATTTAAAATAATCTATATATTTTTTAAAAACTTTTATTTATTTTTGCTTATTCTGTTTAAAAGATTTTGTTTTAACTAAAATTTATTTCATTTTATGTTTATAACTTAAAAAAATTTGCGTTTTTACATACCCTAAATCAGTAAATCAGTAAATCAAACCACCATCCAACCCCCCTCCTACCCTGCTATGATCTATTGATCTATTGATCTATTGATCTATTGATCTATTGATCTATTGATTCAAGTCATATTTTTTATTAAAATTGTTATGTTTTACATACCCTAAAATCAGTAAATCAGTTAAATCAAAAACTGCCCTCCCAACACCCTCCTACCCTTCCATGATCTATTGATCTATTGATCTATTGATCTATTGTTTCAAGTCATATTTTTCTTTAGTATAAATAAGTTCTTTGGATAAAAGTAGGAAAAGAAAACAAGTTTTTATTTTAATGCGTTTATAACATAAGTGCAAACTACATAATCATTGACATATAAATTTTTAGCATCAAATATATTTACAAGTTTATTAAAAGAAACATTATTTAAAAAAACATATAATGAAATAAATACAGTATACACCACATAAATTAGAACTGATAGGTTGTACAGGAAAACATAATGTCTTAACATATTGAACATTATTATATTTTAAAAAAGATGTTACATAATGATTACTAAACATAAAATCTAAATGCAGAGAGTCTAGGAAATATACAACATTATTTTTATTCTTATACACTGCTATCCAATGTCCATTGCTCGATACATCCCGAGGAGAAGTGTTGAAGATAAGACCAGAGTCGGTATCCAATTTCACAGAGCTAAGTTCATTACAGGCGAATACACCTAAAAATCTTCTTTCGTTTTTAAAGGCATTTAATATTTCTTCTTCATTCATCTTTAATAATTCAAGATTATATTTCGTACTCTGTCAATCTCGATGATTTGAGGATGTTCCAAATACACCAGAACTGAGATTGAGGATGTCAAACTTTGTCCAAATTTTAGACTCAATCCTAATGTTCCTTTTCTTAGGATATTGAGATGATAAGCATTACAAGCTGAAAGATCAGCTGTGAGATCGTATGCATATAAATTACTGTTTTCAGCATAAGTCTTGAGATCAACACCTGTACCGTTATCGCTGCAAGACACAGTATTGGCAAATAAATCGTAAAAAGGACGCGAACATTGAGAATGGGAGTCTTCATATATCATCTCATAATCACGACCGTATGGTTGACCATTCACATGCAAACTGATACCCCTAAGACCGAAATGGGTAAATTTAAAGGCGGACTTTCCGTAGTTTCCAGAATAAGCATCATGTTCTACAATTCCTATTATTACCTTCTGAGGTAAGCTACCATTGACGATGTTAGGTATATTAATACTCGATAATCCTTGGGTAAAGTTAAAAAATTTAGTCTCAATTCTCTTGATTGGATATTTTGCTGTATCAGTCAAAAGAGATTTCTCGATTTCCATATGTTTAATGGGAGATAATTTCACTTTACGTACATATAGATAAGCATCCAGTAATTTAAAGATAGGCTTTGGAGCCGCAGTTGTGGCTAAAAGTGCACTTTTAACATTAAGAGCAAATTCAGGTGCAGATCTAGTTAACCTGATGCGGGTGTCCACTGATGATAGAATAAGTCTTTCCTGAGAGAATATATCACCGTTTACACGTCCATAATATTCATACGTGTTATTTTTAGCCTTAGCAGCGTCGGTTCTATGTTTCTCTACATCTTTTAAATTGTAATATCCACATGATTGCAGGTGAGACTCTTTCGCATCTTGAGAATAATTTAGTAAAGTTTCAATATAACTTCGATAAGGGTAACTTGCCGCTGACGCTCCTAGAGAAGTTTCATTTAAAAACACCTCAAGTTGATTAAAACACGTGTACAGGAAATTTGTCTCGGAGTATACTATGTGATCGGTTCCTGTGAGATCTGATCCATCTTCGTTTACTAATTTCACTTTCAAATATAAAAACACATTCGAAGGGTCAAGATATTGGTCAGAAGTGCCTGGGATATTGAATTCGAGAGGTACATCGGTATTTGTGATCGCGTGAACGGGATTAATACTAATAAAATTGGACTCACTCACGCTGATCTGTGTAGGGTTCACTGAGAAGAGATCCAATTCACTCTTACAACAGTCTGGGCTGGAGGGATGGAGGAAATGCATCTTGCTGGTGCAGTCGTCTGACGTATAATGAAGAGAGATTTGTTTAAACATTCCTTATATACGAAATAGTTACAGGTTGTCATTATTTATATAAAAAAGTTACCACTTATCATCATTATTAGAGAGCAAACACATCAAAACACTTTTTCTTTAATGGTCCTTTCCTATTCCTCTTTACAGGTTTTTTACGGTGACCTACACCTTGACCAGTCATCTTACGTCGTATTTTTCCTTTAACATCGTCTAACATTTCATCTGAAACATCGGCTAGGCGACGTTTTACAGCACTACGAGGGTCGACACCCCCCATAATATCCTGGATTGTGTTTATTCCCGTTCTGGCTGCTTTTTTAGCGAGGTATTTACCTCCTGATTTAAACAGGGGAATAGCTCTACGAAATAACGAAGCAAAAAATCCTCCTAAACCATATCCCCTCTGCATTCTTGAACCCCTGAAGACTCTTTCTCTTTCCATTATTATTATTATTTACCGGAGCTTCTTTCTTATGTGTACTTTACACACTGCTGTACCAATTGTGAATGGGTATGGTTTGCCTTCGACGTCTCTTATATAAACGCGAACTGAACTCAGTTGGGTCTTACTCATAGGTAAGTAGTGAACATTAGGAAAGCTTATAACTTTACGTCCTTTAGGAAAATGAACTACTCTTAACAAAGAGGCTTTAGTATTCCCTACATACTGATGGTCTACAATATCTGTATAAACATAGGCCATACCTGGATCTTGAAACATCTTAGTAGGCAAGCATACAAAATGTAATGAATTCTTGGTGTCATTTTTTGAGACATACTCTTCCATCGTTGGTATATAACGCATTAGATCCTTTAGAGATGGCTTGATATTATTTCCCGATATTTTGTATACATGTGAGTAACAACAACTACGAAACCACCAACCTGAGGCTCGGAAAATAAATAAACTTATATCTTTCAGGTTCACATGCTCATGAGATTTTAATGTGATTAACACGTTATCTTCGTTAACGGATTTATTAACAAGAAACACTAAATCTGTACATATTTGACTTTCTTCAAATTTTTTGTTTAAGTCTATGAACACATCCGTAACCGATTTATAGTGACCGTGCTCTAATAAATAATTTTCAACGAAATATTCATTGTTGCCTCGTTTGATGGTTGCAATATTAGGTTTACTTTTTAATACATTTTTAACATTATCAACATTTCTAAGTATCGTAAACGCCAAATATGAAAGAGGCATATTCTCTATATCGCCGTCGAGAATTATTTCACTTAATCCTGCTTCATATATTTCTCGATCAAAAGTTATAGGGTTCAATAATTGGGTTGTATAGTCCGATATTTTATTTTCAGGATATAGATCCATAGAAGCCGATGAAGGCAGCGTTAAATAGAAATGATCTTCACTCTCCATGTTCACAAAGTAAACTGATCAATGTTTCTTAATTTCACTAGCATTTATATAACTATTAAACTTCGCGGGGTAACCTACCCATTTGACAAGATACTGTTTATTTTTACCTTTTCCTTTAGATCCTAATATTTTTTCTATTTTATACTCGTGACTCTTAGGATCAAACCTTATTTTCTGTATTTCCTGCTTATAGAACCCTCCTTTTATTTGTTCCCCCTCTAAATCCTCAAGATAGTATAATTTTAACCCATCTCTTGGGAATTCTCTGATTGTATCTACTTTAAAAACTTCTCTTGACCATCCAGCCTCATAACCTTTTCTGAAATTTTCATCTGACCTAGACACTCTCACGTAATCTCCTAATTTAATGCCTGTGTTATCTTTTATTTTTCGTACAGGACGACTCGGAACTGAGGGTTTTGTCTTTACCATCTCTAGAGGGGTCTTCTTAAGTGTTCTATGATAAGACCTATTATAAGAATAAGCCAAGTCTTGCAGTATATCTATATATTTAAATGTATTCATTTTCGTGAAATATCTGTGCATTCTTTCTTTTATAGTTCTTTGTACTCTTTCCACTATTGCAGCTTTATTAACTGAAAATGTGTTGTAGTACCCTATATCATACTTTGTAACTATGTCTTGAAACTCTTTACCTAAAAATTCTGAACCTTTATCTGACCACATCAATTGAGGATATCTGTTATCCTCATTTATAATTTCTCTCACAGCTTCAGCAACAGTTTTTGACTTTTTATCTTTTAAAGCCTTTAACCATAAATACCTGGAATATACATCTATCACAAAAAGAATGTATTGATACCCTTCATTGTAAACTTTATATTTTATCATTTCAGTCAAATCAAGTTGCCATACATTATCTAAGTGAGGGGCTATGGTTTTCCGTGTAGGAAATTTTTTTCGTATAGGTTTATGTAGAGTAAAGGCATCCTCACCTTCTAAATATTTTTTCAATTCTTTTTTATTAATTAGAGGAAACTTTGAAGCGAACCTTGAAAAACCACCGTAACTGTATGGTTGTTTCACATCAAAGTAATATTTATCGACCGCCTCCTTAGCCTCCATGACTCACAATGACATTAACAATAAAAATTATATTCATTTATACTGAAAGGTGATATAAAAACCAAATGTATATGAAATATTTTATTTTAACTACAAAATAATATTAACTATTTTTAATTACAAGTCTAAAAACATAGCAGATGTATACAGAAAGATATCATAACTTGTATATACATTATTTTAAATTACAAACAATACAATCATATAAAAAAGCCCAATAAATAATTAGGAACTAATCCATTTTGATGCAATGGATGTTTTTTTTCTTATTCTACCTGCACTTGAACGTAATGTGTTTCTATTTAACAACTTAAATCTGGCCGATGCATAAGAAGTACCAGAAGGACTCGCATCTGGTCTAGGAGACATTGGAATATTATCCAGATCCGCTAATCTTTGTTTATTCTGGATTAAAGTTCTCGGAAAATTAATAGTCTGAAGTTCTTGTTTGATCCTATTCCAGCCTGTTACAGGAGCCTTCTTCCAATCACGTGAGAGATCGGATATCAAGTCAACAATATTCGAACCAAATATTGTTTCTCCGTCAATAATGATTTGCCCGAGCTCGTTCCATGTAATCTGATCTTTTAAAATATTATATAGAGCTAAACCCGTTTTCTTACTTCTCATTGGTAAGCTTTCCTTGAGGACATGTTTAAAATTATCTTCTCTCTTCACTTCAATCTTAGTATCTGGTGCTGGAACTGAATCTTCCTTAGGTGAATTAAATAAAGCTTTTAGATTTACTAAATTTTGTATAGCATTTTGATATAGGATTCTTTTTTCGTGAATGTTAACATCAGAGTTTAATATTCGATACAATTCCTTCTCGTAATTATTTATCTGATCAACTTGCGGATCATATAAACTCAAAGGTTGCTGTTGGAGCAACTGCTGATAAGGGTTATACCCGATCTGTTGTTCGAACTGTTGTTGTTGTTGTTGTTGTTGTTGTGGCTGTTGTTGTTGCTGTTGTTGGGGCTGTTGTTGTTGTTGTTGTGGCTGTTGTTGTTGTTGTTGTTGTTGTTGTTGTTGTTGTTGTTGTTGTTGTAGAGGTAGGGTTCCTGTATTATATTTCATCTTCTCATAATCGCTGTAGGGTAAAACCACTACCTTCTTCATCATTGAGCAAGCCACTTAGTTATCAAAGGGGCTATAACGGAAAAGAGTAAAGGTAGGAACACACCTCCGCCTTTCTGTAATAGCTTCTTTTTATTTTTAAGTTTTCTTACGTTACCAGCAAGTTTTTTAATGATGCTTCTATGACGACGCAGCTTTACCTTCTGAGGTCTGTTTAAAGGAACATTTCCTTTTATAAGATTTAGGCATACTTCCGCTATACATTGTATGAATTTTTCATCTTCACAGATCAGTTTACGTTTTTCAGAAGGTTTCAGGTTTTTAAATTTTCTCATAAGAGGTAAATAATCTGCTACTAGAGTACTCATTATTCAGGTATGTATACTGTCTCAATCTCGTTAGGTAAGATATTTGTACGCAGTAACACTCTATGCGTGTTCTTAGGATGAAGCTCACAGAGTAAATAACCGTGAGGTATAGATGTAACTTCTTTATATACTTTTAGGAACTCTTTACGTTGAGTAGGGAACATTTGGGTAGCCACAACATTGACCTGACTCATATCCCTTCTTTGCCCAAACAAGATTAAATACTGTGTGTTTAAAGACACATCACGCATATACTTATTCTGATGAAAGATATTCTGCGTTATAAAAAATACTGTGATGTTTAAATGATGAGAGTAAACTGTGAAAGTTTCTGCTATATCCTCATTCAATTTATGCATCAAATCATCAAGGATTATAATTTTATGACCTGGTAAACATTGAAGAGCTTTTATATCATATAAACCTTCGTGAAATTGAATTACATCTTTGTAATCATTAAACTTTTCTTGGTAAACACTGTAGCACCATATGATTTTAACAGGTTGCTGTTTGAAGATCTCAACCTCTTTTAAAATATTTAATAACAGAAAAGTTTTCCCGCAACCTGTAGGACCAGACACAAGACACGTAGCTGGAGCACGGAACACAAATTTACCAACGTCCATCCTAGGTTGACACCCGATCACTAATGAATAAGAAAAGGTTTGCACTTATGTTATAAACGCATTAAAATAAAAACTTGTTTTCTTTTCCTACTTTTATCCAAAGAACTTATTTATACTAAAGAAAAATATGACTTGAAACAATAGATCAAATAGATCAATTTTAGATCAAATAGATCAGAGATCAAATAAGATCATGGATTGGGTAGAGGGTGTTGGGGAGGGCAGTTTGATTTACTGATTTACTGATTTAGGGTATGTAAAACATAACAATTTTAATAAAAAATATGACTTGAATCAATAGATCAATAGATCAATAGATCAATAGATCAATAGATCAATAGATCAATAGATCATAGCAGGGTAGGAGGGTGTTAGGGAGGGCAGTTTGATTTACTGATTTACTGATTTAGGGTATGTAAAACATAACAATTTTAATAAAAAATATGACTTGAATCAATAGATCAATAGATCAATAGATCAATAGATCAATAGATCATAGCAGGGTAGGAGGGGGGTTGGATGGTGGTTTGATTTACTGATTTACTGATTTAGGGTATGTAAAAACGCAAAATTTTTTAAGTTATAAACATAAAATGAAATAAATTTTAGTTAAAACAAAATCTTTTAAACAGAATAAGCAAAAATAAATAAAAGTTTTTAAAAAATATATAGATTATTTTAAATAAAAGTAAATAAAACAATAAAAATTAACATATGAGACATCATCACTAACTTTTAACAAATTATAAATATAAAGAATAATAGAAACGTAAAAGAAAATACATAACAATACGAAATGTTTATATTAAACATGTGAAAAATGTAAATGTCTTCCAGCGACGTTTAGAAAATGTATCACATCTGCTACATCATGAAAATATCTACATTATCAGGAAGTTAGTCGGATGATGCCCAGGTCTAATGATTAAGTAAAGTGTCTTCTATTAATTATTGTGTGTGTGTGTGTGTGTGATGAATTTGTGTTTTGGGGTGTGGGGTGGGGTGCGTGTGTGTGTGTGTGTGGTAGTTAGGTTTGTTATGTCAATATACATAAATAGATATAAATTAATAATAATATATAATAATAATATAATATAATAATAATAATTAATAAAATAATAATTTAATAATAATAATAATAAAACTACTGTTTAAGATATAAAAACAGATGTTAAGTAAGGCAAAGGTAATAAATCTCGTTACCACTTCTCATGTGTCAAAAGATATTAAGATTAATGAGTCATTCCTCGAATTTCATTATGCAGTTCTCTGATTGGTTATCCCTTGAGCGTACTAAAATTGCGTATGTCGGGTAGAGAGCAATTTACCAACCAGTGTTCTAGTTGTGGACCTGCAGGCTAAAGTGATCGCACGCGTTATAGGTGTTGTGAGATCAATGTGGAAATATAATATATATATAAAAAAAAATAATAATAATAATAATAAGTAATAATATTAATATAAATTAATAATAATAAGTAATAAAAATAAATAATAATAATATTAATAATAATAATAATAATAATATTTTTTGTGCGGTTTGTATAGTAAATTGAGATTGCTATTGAGATGACTTCAGCTGGTAAGTTGAAACTTCTAATTTTAGTTAATGCTGTATGACAGTTAGGCAAGAAAGAAATACTAATTTGTGTAGTTTTCAATTTTATAAGATTGATAAAAAGCAACACTTACGTTTACCACAAAAGCTCACTCGTAAAAGCTAAAAAAAAAATTATAAAAATTAAAAAGGAAAACTGAACACGTTTTGCGTTCTCGCGGTGTTTCTCCTTCTCCGCTCTGGCGTGGTCTCTGCGCGCGCCGGTTTCGCGCCGGATTGCGTCGCGGACGCATCATCTCAATCTTGGGCCAGCTGTCGGAACTCTTCTCGCAGGGGTCTTCAAACCATCATATTCGAAATCTAATGACCCTATAAAACATATATTTAATTACAATCTTCTAAATAACTCAAATATTACTTAACCCAGCAAAACCCCGCAAACCGGAAAATATAATAATTCAAAAAAGGGCCCCCCCCCCCAACCGGAGAAAGCCCGGTGCCAGATCCGGAAATCCGTATCCTAACTTACTCATTCCTCCTCTATACTATCTCCAAAGTCAGCCTTCAAGATCATTTCAATTTTTTAAGGGGGCCAGGCCCCCCCCCCCCCTGTATGGGGTGGCCTGGCACGTAACCCCCCCTACCCGCGGTTACGTCCACCCCCTTATGGGGCGTCGTTATAATTTGAAGGAGATATCTTTTTCGTGAACTCTGTCGTTACTTTACGTGAGGTGCGGTGCGGTGCGGATGCGGGAAATTTTGGTACGGTGCGGCTGGTGCGGTGTGGTGCGGGGCGTACAAAGCGGTCGACCTGAACAAAAATAATATTCGGAATAAAAAAATTAGTTTAAATTATTTATTATTTATTTATTTATTTAACTCATTTATTAAAAAATTTCTTTCTGAAATTTAAAGGTTGCCATAACTTTTCCTATTTTATTTATTTATTTTATTCTTACGAAAAAAAGCCGGCTTTTTTTCCGTCGATCGAATGGGTAGTGCGACCCCTTTACCGTGGGAATTTTATTCAAAATTTTCCCACGGGCCGTTGGAAAGGCTCTTTAACTACTCCCTTCGCTTGCTGCGCTCGCTACGTTCGCCCTGGTTTTCCCGGCGGAAGAACTGCCCGACATTTGTGATGGTGAAACAGGACAATATTTAATCGGATATAGGAAATCAAAGTGTGATCGGATCTCTATAAATAGTGAAAGGACTGTAGTTAAGATCATATAGACCTGTTCCACAAATGGAAACGAAATCGGTCCATGAAAATGGCATGTTTAAAATTAATAGGTAATAGATAATAATAATAATAATAATAATAATAATAATAATAATAATTAATAATAATAATAATAATAATAATAATAATAATAATAATAATAATAATAATAATAATAATAATAATAATAATAATAATAATAATATGTTGCAAATATTAACAGTATACTAGATAAAATCTTATTGTGTATTTAATTAATTAAAAAATAATTGACAGTCTCATGTGAACTTAATTTATGAAACATTAGAAATATCGCATCTTGTGTCCTTGCAAGAAAATGCTTATAAAACGCATAGTGTTATCTATAGCTTTTGATAATTTAATATTTTATAGTCCAATATCAATATTTTAATATCAATAGCTTAGTGTAGTTTAGAAAAATGACATATAATTAGTTTTAATCAATTACAAAACATCTTATTTAAAGTTCAAAATAATTATTTGCTAATATTTATGCGTACATAATTCATTCTGGCTTTAATGTTAAATTCCTTGAAATATTTAGTTTAGTTACTCATTAAAGACAGTGAAATGTTTATGTTCTTTATGAAAAAAAATTAATTTAAACTTTAAATATTTTTCAATAATATTCTACGTATAATTTTTTTTTAACATTCAAATTTAAATATTAGTCAGTGATAAAATTATTTTATCACAAAAAATCTTGCTGCCAATTTTATAATATTCATTACTAAGTTTATTCAAAAATGGAAAATTTTTCAGAGAAAATATAATTTAACGAGTTTCACAACATTTATTTAGGTATTTTTCTACATACACAATCATTTAATCTTTGGATATACAATGTTCATTTCAAAACAGTCATAACATTGACTTTCCCAGAGGTCAAAATGTTGAATATATAGAAAAATGATCTAAATAAAAGATTTGTAACTCGCCTAATTCAATCTACTATAAAAAAAATTTCATTAAAAAATTTACGAAAAGTGATAAAATGATTAGCCTGGAAAGAACTTTTCGTTTTAGCAAATTTCACCCCACCTCCAAATATGGTAAAAAATAAACCTACACTTCAGATACTTTTAATTTTTTGTATTTTGTATATAGAGGAGATACGGAAGCATAAACCTGTAGCTTTAATCTAGTAAACAATTAACTGAAAAAGTATTTTTTTATATAGAGCCACTCAAAATCGTGTATTCATGTTGGAACAAGATTTCAAACTTTTACGTATAAAGAAAAATGTTTTGAACCAA
>JABUQX010014134.1:20000-22500 GCA_015478945.1 Trachelipus rathkii
AATTTGCTATATGCATTTATTTAGAGCACTTTTTAATTACATTTTTATTTGAAAAGAAAAAACATCCAAAAAATCATTAAAGCCAAAAAAACAAACAGTGGTTTTTTAGTTGATTTAAAAAAATATTTATATTGGTTTTAATCGATCAACCCTGACAGTTGTAGATTTTACAAACAAATAAGGACTACAGGAAAGTAAAAAAAAAAAATCCGGGATTCGATCCGCCGTATGTTGCGAACGAAAACAATAATATATCGTCCTATTTATCGTCTTTGTTTGTAAAATTAGTTGCAGTCATTGCTAGATATTAATATAAATTGCAAGAAACATAAAAGACACTGTAATAATAAGAGGTGAAATCGTAGTGAAAGGTCCCAATGTAATCAATGCTACTTAAAAGTTAGGTTTAAAGTAAATGTTTTGGATTCCTGGAGTGGTCGAATTATTAGGATAATTGGTAATCGTTATTTTTCAAAGCATATGTCGGTTGGAATCACGGCGAAGACAAATTTTTTACTTTCAAGTAATGTTTTTATTTGTTTAATATATATATATATATATATATATATATATATATATATATTATATATATATTATATATATATATATATATATATATATATATATATATAATATATATATATATATATATATATATATATATATATATATTATATATATATATATATATATATAGATATATATATATATATATAGTATATATATATATATATATATATATATATATATAAATATATATATATATATATATATATATACTATATATATATATATATATATATATATATATATATATATATATATATATATATATATATATATATATATATATATATATATATATATATATATATATAATATTATATATAAAAATATAAAATAATATATATATATAAAAAAAAAAAAATATATATATTATATATTAATATTATATATAGTATATATATATATATATATATATACTATATATATATATATATATAATATATATATATAATATTACAAGACTTTTAAAACCATTTAAAACTTTCTATGAAAAAGGAAAATTTAACTTATGGGGATGAGTTAACGTTTCGAAACCTAATTTCCTGGTTTCCTCTTCGGAACTGAAAACTTTTTCTTTATTATTTTAACGAGGTAAAAACTAAAATACACGTGGGGAAAAAGGCAAAATGACGTCACACTTCCTTCTTCTTCTCATCCAATTTTTATTTCAAAAATAAATTTTTTCCTTTTTCTGCTATAAATCTTTTTGTGACAGGATCAAAGTTAAAAAAACCTTCTGACACATTAAAATTGTCTTCACTAGAAATGAAATAAGCTTCTATCATCTGATTCAAACCTTTTTCTTTTGATAAAAACACAAAAGCAGCCTCTTCCCAATTAATATCATGTTCTTTTTCGGAGAAATGTTTAAATAATGCATTACTTACATTGCCTCTTCTAACTTCTCCCTTATGTTGCTCTTTTCTAATTTTTAGAGTTTTAAGAGTTTCTCCATAATAGGAATCACTGCACACAAGACAGGGTATTTTATATACCCCTCCTGCCAATTCACGCTTGGTAGTGTTATTATTAATCAAAAGTCGTGACACAGTTTCCGGGAAACTGAAAACCATATTAATATTAAATAGGTGATTAAACATAAATTTAAGCTCAAGAAGTTGTGGGGAAAAAGGTACAACTTTAGTATTTTCAAAATTAGCAGGGGAATTTTCTCTCAAACCAATAAAGTTTAGATAGGCATGCATTTGCTTTTGTTTAATTAATAAAGGGGGATAGGCCAGTTTTTCGAATGTATGAAAAATAAAATTAATTTCTTGTTGTAGGAATGTTGGATCGCAATAATGATATGCTCTGAGAAACATATTATACACAATATTTTTTTTAATACAAAGTGGATGGAAGGAAAAATAATGGAGAAGCTGGTTTGTATGGGTGGGCTTGCGATAAACTTAATAAGATAAATGGGTTAATGTCTGTAATATCTTTAAATCTAAAAAAGGAATGTGTCATTCCATTTGTCTCTCAAAAGTAAAAGTAATTGTAGAAGCTAAATCATTAATTTGAATGAGAAATTGTTCAACAGAAAAACAGGAAGGTACATCCGCAATAACGTCATCCACATACCTCTTCCATGTAAACACTTCTGAATAAAGGGAGCTCGCGAGTAGTAGGAAGGGCAAACTGAACCCCGAAATTTTTACCCCACCTGTCTTTTTTTACCCAACACTAATTTTTGGGAACCCTAATTTTTTGGGAACCATAATTTTTTGGGAACCCTAATTTTTTGGGAACCCTAATTTTTTGAGAACCCAAATTTTTTGGGAACCCTAATTATTTGAGAACCCCAATTTTTTGCAACCCTTCAAAGAAGGGTTGCGCCAAACGGTTTGCGTAGCAAACGCGTTGTACGGTGACTCCCCTAGTTTTGGCCCCTTTGACCCCTTAGGGGCGTGAGCCCCCTTTTTGATGTTTT
>JABUQX010014135.1:0-30610 GCA_015478945.1 Trachelipus rathkii
TGTGTATTTAGGACCTAATGGCATAACATTTTCAGAAAAGTTTGAAAAGAAAAGACAAAACAACCTTACATAATGGAATATATTTACCAGAAACCTTTTATGACAGTACAAGGACTTAGTTGTTTAATTATATTTTTTGCAGTTGTACAAAATGATTTTAGTTACAGAAATTTATATCACCAAATTAGTTGAACTACTATTAAAGATAAGTGTTTTATAATTATTCTTCAAGATATTAAAGTTAATTACTATTAAAGATATTGTTAAAAAAAAGCTGATTAAATCTTCATTTCAAAAATATGATTTTATTTAAATTATCTTCACCTTTATTGATGCTCTCTTCCTTATTTGTAGCTTCATCTTTATTGATGCTAGTCTTCTTTTATTTCACACATTCCAAGATATATTTCTTAGTGTCTAAAATACGTCTTATTGTATTTGATAGATGATAATTTTCAATACATTGCTTCAAAACAATTTTTGAATTCATCTTGATCGGAATTCTTTCATCTTTATTTAATATGCATCCTGAAATATAAATGCTTGAGGATCAAATCACTTCTTTTACATTTGAGCTGACTATTGGAGTCATTATGGACTTAAGGTATCCTATTATGATACTGTCCTCTGGTTCTTATCTTTCATTTCGTTTATATTATGCATTTAGTCTAATTTAATTTGGAGAAATAGACTTATCTATAGGCCATCGTGTATGATTTCTCTGACTCGAAGACATCTCTAAACTTGAGTTGTTTACTGTTTAGTAGAACAGAGAGGCCTTGTAATTTCGACAAACCTTGTTTTTTCATGCTTCCTTTATATATATATATATATATATATATATATATATACTTTATATATATATATATATATATATATATATATATTATATATATATATATATATATATATATATTATATATATATATATATATATATATATATATAAATATATAATATACAGTATATATAATATATGGTTTATATTTGATTTAAAACTAACAAATAGCTACATGAAAACTGAATACATTTTTGAAATCAGCGAACATTATAATGTAGGAGAATGAAGAAGAAATGAAATGAAGTGCGATAAATAAAAGTATATAATAATAAATAAGATATGGTGTACGATAAGTTCCAATTAGAGTACGAATGGTGAAAAGTCGCTGGGTCATAGGAGGTATAGAAAGAGGATCAGGTAAATGTTTTTTTATTACCAGTAATGAGCAGTAAGTAGTTAAGAGTGATAATAAAAGTATACGAGACCTACATAAAGCCCAAAAAACACAATTGATAACAGATGATTGGAAAGGCTACAATTTTTTAAAGGAGGAAGAATTTACTCACTTAACTGTTAATCACTCGATAAGTTTTATAAATTCTGTAACACTGAAACAGTAGCACACACAAATACAATTGAAAGAGAGTGGTCAAAAGTAAGTGATTAAAGAAACCTAACGTAAAATAAGTTAACCTAACAACTTAACCTAACCTAACCTAACTAACCTAACCTAACCTAATCTAACCTAACCTAACGTTACCTAAGTAACAACCTAACTTAACATAACATAACTGCAACCTAACCTCACCTAACCTAATATATATATATATAATATAGTATATATTATATATATATATATATATATATATATATATTATATATATATATATATATATATATATATATATATATAATATATAATATATGTGTGTTGTGTGTGTGTGTGTGTAAGGAAATCAGAAAACGAATAGAAAATCTTTTTTTTTCCTCGCTTCCAAGGAGGATAAGGAAGAGTCTCGCAATGCCTCGCGTTAAGATGTTATTCAGGCGTAGTATTTTAGATGTTATTCAGGCGTATTATTTTAATTAATTTATTGATAATTTTAATTACTTTATTAATAACTAATAAAATATTTTTTCCTTTTTAAAAAAATATAAAAACCTTTATTTTATGTTTATTATGTATTTTAACAATTATTACAAGTTTCTCTTTCAAATATCGAAAAGATATAAATTTACGAAAATTTTGATGGGTATAATCCGATATTTCTTGCCAAGGGCGGTCAAAATGTTTATTTTAAATATTTATTTAAGCATGTATAATTAATAATTATTAAAATAATTTTTTTAGTTTCCTCCTTTAAAATGTTCGCCGATTTCAAAAATGTATTCAGTTTTTATGTAGATATAGTAGTTTATTAGGCCCTTTTATGTTTACTCCGTCAGTTTTGATTTTTTTTTTTTTTAAATTTTTGATACTAACAATGAATTTAAGTGGTGACGGACATGATCCAAAAATATATAGGACCTGTTATATTTTATGACTCCGCTTGTATATGATACTAACAATGAATTTAAGTGGTAACGGACATGATTCAAAAGTTCGAAATATTTTAAATAATTTTTTAAAAATCACATTTATATTAATATTTTGTTAAAAATGAAATATTTTTGGATAACCCGGCAACACCGGTGCAGAAAATTAATAATTAATTCTTCTTTTTTGTGTTTTTAAAAAAAAAAAAAAAAAAAAAAAAAAAAAGTAAAAAAAAAATCAAATAATGTTTTTAGGAAATATATGTTTTAGGGGGCTCGAGCCAATGGGGACAGAGGGGGACGAAGTCCCCCCATCGTCGTCCACCTAGAGGCCGAGAGACCCCGACTCCTGATATCTATGCGGTCCACTCTAGGGTATTCGTTAGTTTTTAAATGATAAAACGACTGTACATAAACATGTAAATATATATATAATACGTAATTATCCGAAAATATTTCATTTTTTTGAAAATATTTATATTTAATATCAAAGTGATTTTTAAATAATTATTTAAAATATTTCGAACTTTTGAATTATGTCCGTTACCAACTTAAATTCATTGTTAGTAATCATATACCATCATAAAAAAAAAAAAAAGCCCCAAAAAAAAAAAAAAACTGACGGAGTCATAAAACAAAATAGGTTCTATATATTTTTGAAAATCATGTTCGTCACCACTTAAATTCATGTAAGAATTAGAATTACTGCAATATATTGAAAAAAAATCAAAAATGACGGAGTCGTCAAAAACATAACAGTCCTTTTTTAGTATACAAGGGGGCCCCTAAATCTGGAGACTGGCCTATATATTATATATATATTCATATATATATATTATATATAATATATATATATATATATATATAATATCATATATATAGTATATATATATATATATATATAGATATATAATTATATATATATATATGGGTAGGCTTTACTAAGAAAATTGGTGGCTTCCTTTAAGAGCAAGCACCCTATATAAAGAGGATAGGGTAATTTAGAAATCCATATTTAGAAAATGATGTTTTTTATTCAACATAAGTAAAATTCGCAATGAAAATATAAAAGTAAACAAAAGTCCCTTCGTGTTGAGAATAACTCTCTGTAGGCGAATTTAACAAGTCGCAGCCTTTTCCAATGCGTTTTTCGAACATTGCCTCAGACTCTTCGTTTAGCGGCGAAAAGTTTGTGAGTTCGAAATTTTAAGTCGTGCAGCCTTTTCTTGGAAGTTTATCGCTCCTTGCCGGGAGGATTCTGAAGAGAGTATCTGAGTGAGATTTTCTTTTTGATTCTTAATAATTTGATCTGACTGACTTATCTGACATGGAAGAGTTCTCAAAAATGCGGGTTATTAAGTATTTTCACTTTGGACTTATGGCTAAAATTTGCTCCGCGCAAATCTTAGCAATAAGTACGTAACATAAATTAAAAAAATGTTTACAAAGTTTATAATGGAGTGCTACATACTCCCTGCCTAAACACGGAGTGAGAAAGTATGTATAATAATATACAAGAAAAATAACTAAAATACATAAAATAAAGTACTTTCAAATGCAAGGCAAGCATTTTTAATTATGTCCGAAGACATAAGTAACATATTCAAACATATGAAAGTTCACCTTAGGGTGAACATGAAAATTTTGAAGAATATACCTAATACGAGCATAACTGGTTACATCCTGAATATAAAAGTTATAATTCTTGTATTGCATTCTGTATAATATCAACTAATGTTATATATTATTCAGATAATAAATAAAGTGCTTAAACACAATAGCATATTGTTATGTCAATTAGAATATATATACATAACAATCAAACATTTATAATGCATAATAAGTACAAAATTATGTAATACAAATAATAATATTTGATATGAATACAATTGAATTATTATTCACAAGTTAAATAGTCCACATTGATCGAACCATTAAATCCAAGAAAGGTCAGTATAAGGCGTTTCTAAGTATCCATGATTTGACCAATGCGCACGGTAGTTTTCATAGTTGTAGTTACGAGAGAAACCATTGCTTGACATATGTAGAGACGAAGTGCTTGAAAGTTAGGTCTTTATTGAAAAAATTTCTTCATACATAAAGGGAGAGGTCACAGAACCATTTAGAATTCGAAAAGCCCTTAAAGTTCGTATTGGACACTCAAAAATCCCTTAATGTTTTAATCAAACTTAAAATATGATAAGAAAATATTTCATTGATAGTTAAGTATGGAGAGGCGAGTACTGTATAAAGTCTAGAATTCTTATTGAAAAATTTTCTTCATACATAAAAAGGGAGCGGTTACAGAACCATTTAGAAATTCGAAAAGGAATCAAAGTTCGCGTAGTGGAATCCAAAATGAATTTTCTGCCCATAATTCAAACTTAAAATGATGAAAAAAAGAAATCCGTAAAGGAAGTTACATATGTCCCACAAAGGATCCACGATCAGGTAGAGTTATCAATAAATGAAGGGTATCTTATAAAATAAAAATGAAAATTTTTAATATTTCGTTTGCTTGAGTCAATTTTCCTCCGAGTGTTCTGATTGGATTTTGTGTTATTGTAGTTTTTTCTTTCTTTTCATTTTTTTTTTGTTTTTTCTTAGTAATCAGAAGGGCGGATTGATTGAAGTTCTGGGTGTTCTCCTCCGGGTTCACCAATTATATATGGCTGTTACTTGCCTAAGTTGGTGGCTTCTTTTTAAGAGCAAGCATCCCTATTATATAGAGAGGAATGGAGATTTAAAATCCCATATTTGAAATGATAAATTTTTATTCACAATAGAGAAGCTACAAAGTAAAAGTAAGTAATAAGTAATTAAGTTGAGATACTCTCTGTAGGCGAATTACAAGTCGCAGCCCTTTTCCAGTGCGTTTTTTCGAACTTGCCTCAGACTCTTCGTTTAGCGGCGAAAATTTGTGATTCGAAATTCAAGTCGCAGCCTTTTCCTTGAAGTTTATCGCTCTTGCCGGGAGGATTTCTGGAGAGAGTATCTTTGGTGAGATTTTCTTCTGATCTTTTTAATTTGTCTGGACGTGACTTTATCTGACTGAAGAGTATCTCAAAATGACGGGTTTATATAGTATTTCACTTTGACTTATTGCTAAAATTTTGCTCGCGCAAAATCTTAGCATAAGTACGAACATAATTAAAATGTTTACAAGTTATAATGGAAAAAATAACAATATAATATTATATAGTATATGTATTTATTATATATATATATATATATATTATTATATATATAAGATATATATATATATATATAATATATATATATATATATATATATATATATATAGTATATATATATATATATATATATATATTATATATATATATATATAGTCAGTGCAATCTACCGAAAAGGGCCAGCATGTAACTACTAAAAAACTATTAACAGGGTATCACGGATAAATAAATATCATTTTATTAATCGGAGCCATTTTTTCACCTGCAAAATTAAAAAAAAAATAAAAAATAATAACGCTTTTTAAAAAAATTAATTTAATTGTTAAATAATTGTGAAAAATTACAGTTTTTTTGATAAATCGAAGATGCGGCCTACTCCCGAGTGAGACGGAAAATTGCCAAATGTTGAATTTTTTTCTTTTTTTCATAAGAGAATATCCATCGGGTATAACATAGAAACGATAAGAGGAGTCGGGGTTTCTCGGCCTACCGGGAACGACGGGGGGAGCTCGTGCCCCCCCACTGTCCCTCCGTTGGCTCGAACCCCCTAATAAGGATATAAAAAGAAAAAATAATATTTTTCTCTAATTATATTTATAAGCGACATTTTGGCAACTTTTTCTACCGAGACTGCAGCTTTCAAGGTCTTTCAAGTCATTCAGAGCCTGCACTTTTTATAAGATCTTAATAATGGAGTTTATTAAAATAATATATTAGAATAAATTATTTTTTTTTTTTAAATTTCTGCGGTTAAATAATGTCTCCTGATTAATAAAATGATATTATTTTCGTGTAGCGGTTATAGTTTTCTAGTTACAATGCCTGGCCTCTTCGTGATGCTGGCCATATATATAATATATATATCATATATATATATATATATATATATATATTAATTATATATTATATATATATATATTATATATATAATATATATATATATATTTATATATTATATATATATATATATATATATATATATATATTCGCAAATAATTAAAACCATTAACGTATAACCTATAAAACCGCTAACTAACGATACATCTACACACACATGCACAAAGATATTTATCCAGACACATAAACAAAATAACAAAGAATACTATCCATTACTAACTAATTATTAAAAGATTAAAACTTCTTCCCTTGTTTTATTTTATAATTCAATTACTGTTTTTTTATATTTATTAAATTAACAGATCAGTCAAAATAGATAATAGCAGTTGATATTTGTTTTGCATCTAAGTGCCAAGAATGTCAATATTATTACTGCATTTTCGAAAAACCTTGTTTAATCATTATTTTCTACCCTATTTCTAATGGAGCGCACCCTAGACACTGAAATTAGAATCTGTAATCGTTCACATTTGAGAGAGAAGAAAGTTGAATGTGTATACTTTTCAGGTGCATGATGGTGTTATTGTCCGTTCAGCCACTAAAATCACGGAAGATGTTCTCGAAAAGACCAAAAGATTGAAAGTAGTGGGACGTGCAGGTACTGGGGTGGACAATATCAACGTTGACGCAGCCACGAGAAAGGGAGTACTGGTTATGAAGTAAGTATAAGGAATTATCCTACTTAATATTAAATATCGCCACAATTTTTGCCTCTAATGAAGCAATCAGGCAATGATTTTTAACTAAAATATATCTTCTAACATTTGCGCAAAACTGCGTCAGCACAAACAGATATTGTTTCCATAAACATTTAATTTTGAAACGTTTTTCAGAAACCAACGAGATTAGACCTTAAAAATAACTAACTCTAAGTCTTTGACTAATCGTATTTAGCTTTCGTAACGAGCGAACGCTCGAGTTATTTTGGCTTGCACATGGATTATTATTATTAGGTATTATTTCCATGAATATTGTTAACTTAGTATAATTTTTATTTTTTTTATTAATATAGAATTAAATGTTAAATATTTTCTTTTATTAGAACGTGAAAAATACTTTTTGCAAAGGCGTCAGCGGCAGTGTAATGATCTTTTAGCAACAGTTTGGGTTCATGACACCATTTTGTGGACCACCACCGCCAGCGATAATGTTTTTTTTAATTTTTCATGGTAAAAATCAAGTTGGTATCAGAGATGGGGATCTTAGTCGCGAGTCTTGAAAAATCGCTTCTTTTATCCCGATAACTTGCAATAAATATTTTCAAGGTTATGATAATTGCAAGAAAAATTTTAACGTTTAATTCTAATTTAATAAATAACAATAATAAGTTAATAATAACATTGAAAATATTAAAATTAAAAATGGCTTGTGTCAATTATCTCTGTCCCATGAAGCTGAAGTCAATTTTTTTCCATAGTTACGTTACGTTATAGTGAGAAAAGTTTGAACTATTTTCCAATTTATTTATATAACTTGTTGTTTATTGAAACGAAGGAAAGTGAAATAAATTATAATTAATGGTTACGTTAAAGTAAGGCTATGTTACGTTAAGTAAGGTTATTTTAAGTTACGTTAGGTAGCATAGATTTAAACTTTTTTTTTATTTATATTTTTAAAGGTATGAAGTAGTGATGCAGGTAACATCCGCATCCGCGGAGCATCCGCACATTATTAAAGATCCGCATCCGCATCCGCGCTTTGCCCTGCGGATGTTGCATGCGGGAATATTTATTGTCGAGATTTGCTATGAGAATTTTAATAATAAAAATAACTTAAGATGATCTGGAAATGAAAATGAAAATGAAAATCAAGTTGAAAGGCAATTCAAAAACGGCTTGATATTCCATATCTTAATGTTATCAAAGATATTCAAACTCGCTGGAATAGTATAACTTCATATGATGGAAAAAAAATGGTATTGCTCATAAGAACCTCTTGCTCGTACGCCAATTTGTATCCCAATGTTAACATTCTTACTAATGTGGAAAATGACTTCATATCAAACTGCATTAAGCTATTGAAACCTTTGAAGAAATACCCAAAAAAAAAATCAGCGCCTCTACAACTTCCGTCTCCGATGTAATAATTAATCTCAACACTAAGGAGCCATTTTGAAACATCTTCAAATGAAAATGATGATGGTTTAAAAAAGAATGAAAGATGTAATTTAAACTAGAGATAGAAAAAAGCTTTTCTGTGGAAATTAAATGACCTTCATACTATTGCAACTAACTTAGATCCCCATTATATAGGCAAATTTTTTTTTGTAACACAATATTAGTACAAGTTATTCGTCACTTTGTGTTTCAGTTGAAAAAAATTCAATCCCGAACAGCCTATTAATTCGCCCACCCAATTAAAAGGAAAAAAACGAAATCGAACAGAACCAACACCTTATTACAAGTAAATTAATTACTTATTCACTGTATGATTCAAACATTGCAGCAGTGATGAAGAAACCACACGCATTACCAAAAGATGTAGTGCAATGATTGAAAACTATCCACCAGGAAAAACGAATAGATACAAATGATGATCCTATCAGTTTGTGGAAAGTTATGCAAATCTTTACCCACGCAATTGAGTAAACTTGCAAGGAAATACTTGACCGGTCCTCCAATTTTTGTTCCAAATTAGAGAGTATTAAACAATGCTGGCTAATATATGATGAAAATAGAAACATACTCTCTGAGAAAAGGCAGAAAAATTGATGTTTCTCAAGCTTAACCTTCCTATATTTTGAATTTTCAAATTACAGTGCAAAAAAGTATATATATGGATGTACTAATAGCTCTATGAATTAAAGGGCGGAGGTTGGGGAAAGAAGGTTGGTGAGGTGAATTCGAAGTTGGGTCCCCCCCCCCCTTCCCTGGTGAACACCAATTTTTTTAAAACTTACATTTTAGCTAAAACTCGATATATATTATATAATATATATAGTATATATAGTATTAGCCTATATGTGTATTATTTGTAATATATCTTTCATTTGTAATGTTAATTGCAAGAATAACTGTAAATTATCTAACTAAACCTCAAACTTTACAGCTCATTTTACAAGGTCAGACTGTTTTTCTTTATCACAATCGGCTGTTCTGTCCTAGTCATTTTCACTTAATTTATATCACGAATAAGTGAATGTAAATATTATGTTAATTAATTCTGCCTTAGTGACCAGAAGAACCACACGTGTTTGATAATTCTCCTGTGTTAATATACCACTTAACTAATGTAGCTTATACCCTAGCAACTGCAAGTCATGAGAATTACAACTTAAGTAGTTAAGTCGCTTAAAATATTATCAAGAACGACATTTTTTTTTCTTTTAACAAAATGTACGAACATGAAAATGGCGTTGTCCTTTATAATGTTCTAGTCAACAGAGTAGTCATAGTGTATTAATATAATACTGTATAGTGTATTAATAATATTACTTATCTATGGCCGAGTCCTTTTCTTTATGTTACATAAACTTAATATCAATTTTATCACTTGCAATCTTTCGACATCATTTATTACCGCTGATATAAACTTAATTACCCATCAGTCGATAAAATACTTATCAGAAAGATTAATAATTATTTATTATAAATATCGAAGATTATAAATAAAATAACATTAAGAATTTGAAATATGATTGTATATCTGTGCAATTTGCTAGAATATTTAAGTTACGTTAGGTAGCATAGATTTAAACTTTTTTTTTATTAATATTTTTAAAGGTATGAAGCTCTTTTATTACAATTGAGATTTAGGCATTTAATTACGGTTGCCCAACCGTGCGGTGCGGTGTTAAAAATATGAAGGTGTCGTGCGTAAAATTGCGGTGCTTCTAAACAAGAAAGAAAAACTGTACTGTTGTAAGAGAATCAGGACTGTTATTAATATACCATTGGTAAAAGGAAGGCGAAACAGGAGACTGTGGAGCCTATAATTTTTTTCCCAACTCCGGCATCGGCTCCACAGTTTCAAAATTTTCCAGCTCCGGCTCTATCATTTTAAAATCTTTGCGGCTCCGAAACCGCAGCCCTTGGGGTAAAGAAAAGATTGTTTGGATGATCGCACTCCTATTCTATATTTTCAGTAATCTCTCTCTCTCCTCTCTCTCTTATCGTCTCTCTCTCTCTCTCTCTCTCTCTCTCTCTCCTTCTCTCCTCCTCTCTCTCTCTCTCGTCTCTCTCTCTCTCTCTTCTCTCTCTCTTCTTCCTCTCTCTCTCTCTCTCTCTCCTCTCTCTCTCTCTCTCTCTCTCTCTCTCTTCTCTCTCTCTCTCTCTCTCTCTCTCTCTCTCTCTCTCTCTCTTCCCATCTCTCCTCTCTCTCTCTCTCTCTCCTCTCTCTCTCTTAAATTATTTCATATTAATTAATAAAAAGTTATTGGCAAGAATATCCCATGTTGTCTAGTGGCTAGGATACCTGGCTTTCACCCAGGAGGCCCGGGTTCGATTCCCGGCATGGGAAATTTACATTTTGAATGTCAAAAATTTATTTGGGTTGACAACTAAAATGCAAAACTAGGAAAACTCAACAACGCAAAATGAAACATCACTCACTAGCTGTTTACTAATGTAATCTTATGAACAATATATGCCCTGTTTAAACAAAATGGAAGATGACACCTAATATCTTTGTCATTGCGTAACTAGGAGGAGGCATGATCATCCCCCCCCAAAAAAAAATTGTCAATAAAATCTCATAACTGGCTTATTACTGAAATTCTAGATAAGACCGTTTTCGTTTCGTTTTTGTCATTTGTGCTTACGCAAAGTAAGAAATGCTTAGAAAGTTTTAGCACAAATTTCATGCAAAATCGACCACGAAGTCTTATGATGGTATTTTTGTTTACAAACAATTGGAATCCGCTGTTATGATGGAGCCCGGCGATTTAGAGTAAACAGAAATTTAAAAAATACCAAATGGTTTATATTACAAATAATTAATTGATCAACTGTTGTGATTGAGTTCATCGATTTGGAAGAAAATAGATTTAAAGCCGATTGTATTGAACAAAACCAAATCAAACGGGCCTACCATGTAGTGAAAACATTATCATTTGATTTCTTTACAGGCAAAAATTTGGCAATACGAACGCAAACTCAAGCATTTCATATCGATTGTAGGCACAAATGACAAAAACGAAAACGTTCTTAAATCATCAGAAAAAATCCCTAGTTACACCAATAGTTCTCGTGTTAACTTTTTTCCTTTTAAGTTACATCAAAGAAAACTTATCTGATAGGGAGGCTAAAAATTTTAAACCAGTTTTCCTTGCAATGCTTTTTTTAATGTATAATCTTGTTTTACACTTTTTTATTACATAAAAAAAAAAAAATTCTTACCTATTCACTTTTACTACTTAGTAGGAGCAAAATGCAGAGCATTGATAAAGAATTTAATAGATTTTATATAATATTTCTATAATATATTATATAATATATATATATATATATATATATATATATATATATATATATATATATATATATATATATATATAATATATATATATATATATATAAAATAGACCCCAGTCCCGATTTTCATGGAACTTGCAATGAAAATGTTCTTAAAATGATTTTTAAAGAATATATATAATATATATATATATATAATATATAATCTCTTATATATAATTAATAATATATATATATATATATATATATATATATATATCTATTATTATCTTATTTATATATTTTAACTTATATATATTAATATATATAAAAGAGAGAGAGAGAGAGAAAAAGAAATGCACTTTTTAATTTTTTTTAATTAGTTCGTTAGACGGAATGAACGTTATTAATTTTTTGTGATAAAATAGTGCTTTTAATATTCTAAATATATAAAAATATCAGTAGCAGTGCGCAGAAAGAATAATTTTTTTTTTCAATCGAGTCTATATTCCTTAATATCGATTTGAAGGGAATAGGAAATAATGAATAGCAGAAAACGAGGACAGGTGCATTCAGTTGGGTGGTTTAAAAATTAAAAGAATACAACCAAGTAAGCGACCGATATCTACTTAAGTATTTATTACAAAGGGACTACGGGGTCCCCCAACTCCCTCCCCATTCCACTATGCCATATTTCCTGCCAAACGCATGATGGTAGTCTCGAAATTATGCTTTATAACGTTTAAAATTTAAAAACTGTTAAGGCTGAAATTTAGTATCAACGTCATAGCTAATATGAACTTATCAAGGACCTAATGTACTTGGGAAATTATGCTGTCTCTCCCTACCCCCTACCCCCCAAAAAAAAGAATTTAATACTTTATTTTCTTTCCTTGGTAATATCCCATGTTGTCTAGTGGCTAGGATACCTGGCTCTCACCCAGGAGGCCCGGGTTCGATTCCCGGCATGGGAAAGTTACATTTTGAATGTTAAAAATTTATATGGGTAGACCACTCAAATGCAAAACTAGTAAAGTTTACTCTCAACAACGCAAAATGAAACATCACTGGTTTCTTACATCAAACTTCCTTTTTTTATTCGTAAAATTATTAATGTAATTTTATGAACAACATCGGCCATGTTTAAACATAATAGAAGATTACGACTTTCACACTATGTAAAACATTTTTTGTCTTTGCGCAACAACTGTAATTTCCTATTTTCTTTTACCTAGAAGGTATGAAATATGGCTAATATTTACTCCAAACTTTGATTTTGTGACCAGGATAATATTTCACGAATTTAACAACATCTAACTCAAAAGTAGCATTTATTTATTCTTAGTTTACACAACAGAGACCTCAAAATATTTAGAAGTGGGAAGTTTCTCTGAACTTAGGCTTATACGGTAAGTTGCTTTCAGGAATCAACTCCCAATATAGTCTCCAATCATGTTTTCGTTATATGATCATTGGTAGCCGCGTTCAAATTCCAGAATATCCTGGTGAAATCGCCCGCCATGCTCCTCTGAGTACATCCCCATGTTCTCCTTAAATTTTGGAAGATGATCATTAAGGATATGGACTTTGAGGGACATCCTGCAGCTCATCTTGCCGTAGTTAATGACCAATGTCTTAACAAGGTCCTCATAGTTTCGGTCTTATGATTCCCAAGGAAGCCACGAACCACTACAATAAAGCTGTTCCAAGCCTCTTTTTCTGTCCTAGTAAGCTTCTCCGGGAATTCCTTGCACTCTATGATCTTTTTTATTTGTGGTCCGACGAAGACACCGGTTCTGACCTTTACCTCAGACAGCTTAGGGAAGAAGCCTTGCAGGTAGATGAAGGTTGAAGGCTCCTTATCTAGAGCTGTGACAAACTGTTTCATGAGGCCTAATTTTATTTGTAGTGGAGAAAACTATTTTCTGGGGGTCCATCAGAGGCTCCCATTTGACATTGTTCCTTCCTACACTGAACTCAGTCCGCTGTGGCCAATCCCGCCGTTCTGCGTTAGTGTTCTGCGGAGGCCCTGCTGTCCCAGAGACAAAGGTAACATAGAAGCTTGGTAAAGCCGCCTTGGAGACCCATCAGGAAGGCCACCATTTTGAAATCTCCCATAGCTTCCCAAATGTGTTCTTCATATTTTAAGGCACTTAGCAATAGCTTCAGGTTCCTGTGTTCCTCTTTGAATTGCACCGAGTTAGCCAAGGGAAGAGATGGATACATGTTCTCGTTATGAAGTAGCACAGCTTTGAGACTCTTCGATGAGCTATCAATGAAGAGGCGCCACTCTCAGGGGTTACAGGCAATTCCAACTTTCAAGTGACTCAAACATACCTGTCACATTTTGGCAAAAGCAAAGCTTATCTTGACTGGTGAAAACATTGAAAAGAGAGTGGTGACGTTTTCTATGACCTGCGACTTTCACGCTATCATGTAACAAATTCCTTTGCTCGAGTCTCGACTTATAAAATTTTGCCTCGTGAGATTAAGATCTCTAATCAAGTCATTGATGTCTTCTTGGCTAGGGGAAATACTGGTTTCTCTCCTCAGCTGCACTATATTTAGGATCAACGACTTCATCGTTCTTCATGAATTTTCTAATTTCTCTGAGATGGCTGTTTCCCTTTGGGGAATAGGTAGGCGGAACTCAGGAGAGTGTGCCACTTGGGCAATGGATGACGGAAGGTCTAGATATATGATAGCAGGCGCATTTTTGCCAGCTCTACGCTTGGACGGGTCCACCAAACAGAAGAAGCAATTGCTGGAGTGGTCAGTTGGCTCTCTCCAAATTTGTGGGATTACAAATTTCATGGCCCTATTCCCCCCTCCCTGTACCAACCTGCGAAGAAAAAAATATTCAAATTTAAATGTCTTACTCATTGTTATTAAAAAATATATTACATAAATTCAAACTTTTTTTTAAAAGTCCATAGCTATCAAATTCAGAACAAGCTAAAGAATATAACTAAGTAATCAACCGCTATCTACTTAAGTATTACAAAGTTACTACGGTCCCCCAACTCCCTCCCCATTCCCTCTATGCCATATTTCCTGCCAAACGCATGATGGTAGTCTCGAAATTATGCTTTTTAATGTTTAAAATTTAGAAACATCGTTAATGCGAAAATTTAATATCAACGTCATAGCTAATATGAACTCATCAAGGACCGAATACTTGGGAAATTATGCCATTTCCCCCCAAAAAAAATAATAATAAAAAATTTAATACTGTATTTTCTTTCCCAAGGAATATCCCATGTTGTCTAGTGGCTAGGATACCTGGCTTTCACCCAGGAGGCCCGGGTTCGATTCCCGGCATGGGAAATTTATATTTTGAATGTCAAAAATTTATTTGGGTTGACACTCTAAGATGCAAAACTAGGAAAACTCAACAACGCAAAATGTAACATCACTCACTAGCTGTTTACTAATGTAATCTTATGAACAATATATGCCCTGTTTAAACAAAATGGAAGATGACACCAAATATCTTTGTCTTTGCGTAACTAGGAGGAGGCATGATCACCCCCCCCAAAAAAAAAAAAATGTTTAGTCAATAAAATCTCATAATTGGCTTATTACTGAAATTCTAGCTAAAACCGTTTTCGTTTCGTTTTTGTCATTTGTGCTTACGCAAGGTAAGAAATGCTTAGGAAGTTTTGCACAAATTTCATGCAAAATCGACCACAAAGTCTTATATATATTATTATTGTTTACAAACAATTTTAATCCGCTGTTGTGAAAATTTAAAAAATACCAAATGGTTTATATTACAAATAATTAATTGATCAACTGTTGTGATAAAGTTCATCGATTTGGAAGAAATTAGATTTAAAGCCGAGATTATTGAATAAAACCAAATCAAACGGGCCTACCATGTAGTGAAAACATTATCATTTGATTTCTTTACAGGCAAAAATTTGACAAAACGAACGCAAACTCGATCATTTCATACTGATTGTAGGCACAAATGACAAAAACGAAAACTTAAATCATCAGAAAAAATCCCTAGTTACACCAATAGTTCTCGTGTTAACTTTTTTCATTTTATGTTCCATCAAAGAAAACTTATCTGATAGGGAGGCTAAAAATTTTGAGTCCAGTTTTTCATATACTCTATGTAAGTATAAATCTTGCTCTAACTAATAATTACATAAAAGAAAAAAATTTCCTTACCTTTGAAATGTGTGCTGGCCTCTGGCTTTTAACCATCAGCGCTGACGATAATATATATATATATATATATATATATATATATCTTATTATATATTATACTATATATATATATATATCATATATATATAATATATATATATTATATATATATATATATATAAAAATATAAATTATAATATATATATATATATATTATTATATATAATATATATATATATACTATATATTATATAATATATATATATATATATATATATTACCTCTACTAAATATATTATATATATAAATATATATATTATAAATATATATATATATATATAAAAAAAATATATATAAAATATATATATATATATATATATATATATATATATATATATATATATATATATATATATATATATATATATATATATATATAAAATATATATATATATATATATATATATATATATATATATATATTATATATATATATATATATGATATGAGAAATTTCCATTTTCCATACAAACATGCCGCCTATTATATATTTAAAATTGTTTTATATTGTACTAACCAATAGGGAGGCGAGATTTGAAATTGTAACGGGTAGGAGCGTCATCAACGCCCTAAACCGAGGAGTGCCCCACGAAACCTAGTGGCCGGAGGATGCCTCGCTGCATCTCTCCAACAGATTCTACTTATCGAATCCCTTATGATAATAATTATTTGTGAAAGCCTAGTGTTATATCAATTATTATTTAATCACCACCAAGCAAACAAGCTATTTTATACCAAATTAGACAGCATAAAATACAAATGCTCCATGCCTAATACGTTGTCAATTTAACCGGCTGAGTGCTGCGAATCATTGATATGGGCCTTAACTACTGTGTTATCAAATGAAATATCCATAACAATTAATTGCAATTATATTGAAATTGATTATCATCTCTGTCATACCAATTTTATTTCAACTTGCACAATTAAATGTAATTAAAAATTCAAAAGTTAGATAAAACCTTTTCATTGAAATCAACCCCATTTGAATTAAGTTACTATCGTTCTAACCTATGCCTGGTTGCAATGCAGTGCTACAATTGGTGAAAGCCCAGAGTGACATGCAATACCTTGCAAACTTTGCAACCTGCAATACATTTGCAATCTGCAATAAAATATAGTACCTTCTGAACTGGGAAAAAATTTTCCTATTAAAAAAACAGTGACAAAGAAGAAAAGATAGGTTTAATTAAAAATTTGAAAAAACAGTGAAATCATAGTGAATATTAATCAAGTAAAAAAAATAAACAAAAACACATATAACTCAAAATAATTTACACAAGTATCCTCGATATGAAGAAAATAAATAAGTGGTAAATCGGTACATAAATTAAAACTATCGCTAGTAGAAACAAAATTTCCAAAGTTGCGCCAAATCGTTTCAACAAATTTCTTATCTCTTTTGCTAACAACAACTCAATTGGTATTATTTTAGGCCTAAAACTGTAGCCTAAGCATTTGAAAAAAAAACAAAAAACTCAAGAAACAAAAACGTGCTAAGAAACAGTCATGATCGGAACCTCGAAAAATCTTAAGCCTCGCTTGACGACAACAGCGACAAGGAAAACTGCTCCTCATCTTAAAGTGGGGAGGGGGAAGAAAAAATACCCCAAGTTTAACAAAATCCCCAACGACAACAACAAACATTCTTCCTGCATCGGTAAGGAAACGAGTCAATTCACCATCCCGATCCAAAAAGCTACCCAAAGCACACAAGTCTTCACAAAAATACCCCGCGGGAGGGAAAGTCAACTACAAACTATTCATTCTCCCCCACAAATGGAGGTAACCTTCTCCCCACCAACGTTCCTCCCTCCAACATTGAAAAAATAAAGCGGAAGACTTGTCGAATCTCGAGCAACTAAATAACAACCATACAAGAAAATTGTAACTAGTAAGACTGTGAATAATGATAAAATTAAGAATATTAATAATAATAACAATAATAAATGAATAATAATAAAATTTAATAATAAGAATTAATAATAATAAAAATAGTAATAGAATTTAAAAATAAAAATTAATAATAATAATAATAATAATAATAAAAATTAATAATAAAAATAATATTAAGAAATAATAAGAGAAATAATAATAATTAAAAGTGAATAATAATTATTGTAGTTTATGGAAAATACAATGTAGGTAATATAATAAAATGATACAGAAAAAATAATATAGTAAATAAAAAAAGAAATTGGTATATAATACTGAAAATCAAATATTTAAATAAAAAATGTTTCTAATTGTTAAAGTGATCGAGTTTGAAAAAAACCGGAAGCGCTTTTCATATAAGCGAAATTGAAAATTGAGAATGAATAATTAATGCAATGAAAAAAAAAATGTGAATCAAAATAAAAAATTATCAAATGTATTCAAATTTTAAATTTTAGGAAATTAGTAATGGTTTAACAAATGTAAGTAATTCTGATACACATAAGGGTTCTATATATTTTCATGCCAATTATATTTAATTATTAAACAAGCATAGAGTGGAGCGATAGGAGGCTTTCTTCTTGCTATCCGAAACCACCCGCGTGGAAACTTTAATTTTGCGCAACCAAGCAGTTGCTGCCGTCAAAAGTTCCATCGATAGCAGAGGATAGTAAGAAGGCAAAATCTTTTCCTTCGCCAAACGTAGAAATTTATGATTGTATATTTATATGTCAAATTAATAAAAATAGTATAGATAATAAAAATAATGTAAAGGCGAGTAGCTCAACCACGAGACAAGCCTGAATCAGATATACACACGTTTAGCGCGCCTGCGCAGAGAGAACGGTATATCGTAGCTCTACAAATGGAGAACATTATAACGTCCTTGAAAAATTTATTATTTTGATGTATGATTAGAATTGTAAGATTCTGCATGTGCTTTTCAAATTTCCTCTCTCTTAGTAGCCCCTTGTATTCTATCCTAATTATTAAATAATATTATAACATTTTTGAAAGAATGTACCGAAAAAGCGGGCATACAAAAATCTTCAAAAAAATTATGTAAGTTACGAAAAAATCGGGCCAAACAGAAAACAGAATAACAGCCTCCCGACAGACAAACGGAGTTAAAACCCATCACACCCATTCAAACCTCAAAGCTGACCGAAAATTACTTCCCGATAGAAAAAAAAAAAAAAAAAAAAAAAAGAATAGTCGAAGATGCCTTTTTATATTAAAGAAAATGAGCCACCAAGAGAGCGAGGAAGATCCCTTTACATAAATGCATAGAAGGAAGAAGCTATTCCTTATTTCCTAGATAATGATTATTTCAATTTGAAACAGCAAAGTTTCCTCCTAACGTCGGCAAGAGCCAGATATTCAATAGAGAAAATTTTGTACGTTCTTATTGAGGAAATTGTTTGAAAGAAAGAAAGAGAATGAAAATAGAAACAAACGAAAATGGTTGATGAGGATGAAGACATTAGAGCATATTGGAAATCAGCTGAAATTTTATTGACGGGGGTAAAATTAAATTTTACTATAGTAGTCATTAATGGCGTTCTAATATGTAAACTGTATTCTTCTCCTTTTTATCTATTGTAATGATCTGTCTTGTCTCTTCTTTTCTATTGCTTATTATGTAATAATTATAAATAGATTTATAAAGGAGTACATAGTGCATGATATTGCAATTATCACATTCATAAGTACCTTATGTCTGTTTTTGCAATTCATTGCAGTCAGGGCCGGGGTAGCATTTGATGTGAGAAATTTACATTTTCACATCCAAACAATGCCGTCTATTATATTTAAAACTGTTATATTTTGGGCCTAACCAATAGGGAGGCGAGATTTGAAATTGTAACGGGTAGGAGCGTCATCAACGCCCTAAACCGAGGAGTGCCCCACGAAACATAGTGGCCAGAGGATGCCTCGTTGCATCTCTCCTATAGATTCGACTTATCGAATCCCTTATTATAATAATTATTTGTGAAAGCCTAGTGTTATATCAATTATTATTTAATCACCACCAAGCAAACAGGCTATTTTATACCAAATTAGACAGCATAAAAATACAAATGCTCCATGCCTAATACGTTGTCAATTTAACCGGCTGAGTGCTGCGATCATTAATATGGGCTCTAATTACTGTGTTATCAAATGAAATATCCATTACAATTATTGCAATTATATTGAAATTGATTATCATCATCTGTCATACCATTTAATTCACTTGCAAATTATGTAATAAAAATTCAAAAGCAGAAAAAACCTTTTCATTGAAATCAACCCCATTTAATTAATTACTACTTTCTAATATGCCTGGTTGCAATGCCAGTGCAACAATTTGGTGAAAGCCCAGAGTGACATGCAATACCTTGCAACTTTGCAACCTGCAATACATTGCAATCTGCAATAAAATATATATAGTATATACATAATATATATAATATATATATATATATATAATATAATATATATAATATTTTTTCGAAACAAAATTCATATAACTAAGCGATCTTTCATGGAATTTACATGAAATGGTTAAAACGATCTGAGTAAAAGAATTATATTATTTTTTATATAATATATATATATATATATATATATATATATATATATATATATATATATATATATATATATATATATATATATATTATATAAGGGAGAGATATAGAAAACGAGCACGATGCTTGCTAATTTTTTTTTTTCAACTAGTCCTTACAAAAAAAAACGTTTTTTTTTTTTTTTTTGACAAAAACGGTGCTTTCAATAATTGTAGATATATAGAAAATATCAGTACCGCAAAAGCTATTATAAAAAAAAATTCCCAATCGAATCTATATTCCTTATTATCGATTTGAAGGGAATAGAAAAGTAATGAATATCAGAAAACGATGGCAGGTGCAGTCGGTTGGGTATTTTAAAAATTAAAAGGATACAACCAAGTAAGCGACCGCTATCTACTCCTGTATTTCAAAGGGATTCCATTCACATTCCTCTATGCCATATTTCCTGCCAAACGCACGATGGTAGTCTCTAAATTATGCTTTTTAATATTTGTAAAATTTAAATCAATGTTAATGCTAAAATTCAATATCAACGTCATAGCTAATAGGAACTCATCAAGGACCGAATGTACTTGGGAAATTATGCTATCTCCCCTCACCCACTCCCCACAAAAAAATAATTAAAAAAATGGAATACCTTATTTTCTTTTCTTAGTAATATCCCATGTTGTCTAGTGGCTAGGATACCTGGCTTTCACCCAGGAGGCCCGGGTTCGATTCCCGGCATGGGAAAGTTACATTTTGAATGTCAAAAATTTATTTGGGTTTTAGACCACTCAAATGCAAAACTAGGAAAACTCCACAAAGGAAAAATGAAACCACTCACTAGTTTTTTGCTAATATAATATTAGGAACAATATATGCCCTGTTTAAACAAAATGGAAAATTACGTCTATTATCATTAGTAAGGGCAATTACCTCCAAATCCGTATAGAGCTCTTCCTTGTTTTTTAAGAGCATAGACAACATCCATGGCAGTAACAGTCTTCCTCTTAGCATGTTCAGTATAGGTTACAGCATCTCTGATGACGTTTTCAAGGAAAACTTTCAGCACCCCGCGAGTCAATCCAAAGATACGACACCATAGTTTCCAGAACCCACCCTTTTCTTTATTTTGATTTGTTGGTCAATGAAATGAGAAGAAAACAAACTAAATGAAAATAAAAGAACGACAATAAGAGCTCAGAAGAACAACACGTACAATATATTATCCAAAGAGTTGCAAGTTACGTTGGCGGTAAGATTTCCGAATTAATACCATGAACTGCAAATTATTTGTACTTTTTTATAATTCAAAGAGCTAGCAATAACAAACAATGTAGTTAATCGTTCATTAATGAATGCCCCTACCTCTCAAAAAAACTATCACTCCAGTTTGAAACAACGGGCTTACCACATAGTTTGAAATCATTATCATTTGATTTTCTTATGGAATATTTTTTTTCCAAAGCAAAGTTTAACAAAACGAATGCAAACTCAATGCTTCCATACCGATTGTAGACACAAACGACATAAGCGGAAACGTAAAATTATCAAGAAAAGGAATTGATTTTGAAAATGCTGATAATGGTAAGTTAATTTTTTTTCATTTAAAATATAGTTGGAAAACCGTAAATCTTATGTGTTCCTCTTTGAAATCCAATTTTTAAATACTCTATGTAAGTACAAATCATCTTCTATACACTACCAGTTTAAACTAACTGCATGCGATCTACTACCAAACGAATAATGTGTTTGGCATCTGGCTTTTAAGTATCCAGAGATTACGATATATATATATATATTATATATATATATATATATATATATATATATATATATATATATATATATTATATATATTATATAATATATATATATATATAATATAATATAATAATATTATATATATACAGTAGCGGCTCGTGCATGAATAAAATGGTGGGGCCAGGTCTGTTTTTGTGTATATATAATATTATAATATATATATATATATATATAATATATATATATATATATATATATATATATATATATATATATATATATATATATATATAGTATATATATATATATATATATATATATATATATGCCTAG
Source organism: Trachelipus rathkii (assembly GCA_015478945.1). Lineage (NCBI taxonomy): Eukaryota > Metazoa > Arthropoda > Malacostraca > Isopoda > Trachelipodidae > Trachelipus > Trachelipus rathkii. Next base: position 22,607 of record JABUQX010014135.1, read on the forward strand.
ATCAACTTTCTTAATTAAATAAAAAAAATATTGACTTGTAATTTAAAACGCATTTTAAAAAAAACTTACCTTTAAAATTGGTTTATTTGTATAAATAGTTTGCCCTTCTGTTCTTTATTTGGGCAAATTTTTCAATCACTTTTGTGTTGAATTGAGGAATCTCCTCTATAAAGTCTTTTTGTATTGATAGCACTGCAAGTGCGTTTAATCTATCTTGTGATGTTGTGTTTCTAAGAAGGGTTTTAATGCGCTTTAAAGTACTGAAACTATACGTTCAGAATCGGCAGTCGACAAGGGCGTCACTAAAACGATTTCTATTAATTTTGCGGCTTCTGAAAAAGCATCGCATAAACCATTATCGTCCAAAAAATTTATACAAGCCATTAACATTTGTGATGGAACTAAAGGTTTCATTATCATACATAACAGCTAACTCGGAAATTAGTCTCTCTTTATGTAGCATAGGATAATTATTTGCAATAGTTTGAATGTGATCAGATGGAAAACACTGTCTAACAATACTCCCCGGTTATTAGATTGTGATGTTTCATCGTGACCTCTCAAAGGTAATTCGTGAATTCCGCAAAATTTTATACAATCTATAATTCTAGATAAAATTATGTCTATTTTGTATACAATTCTCCATATGATTTAAAATACTGATTCGATGGCCACTATCAATTGATGATAAAATATTTACTTTCCCAAGTTGGGAATACTGAATACAATTATTCAAGTGAGTTCGGCTTCTTTCATGCTTGTGAATTTTCTCTGAGAGATGTTTTAAATCATTGCAACCTGTTCGTGCCCATACATTTTCACCTCCAAATAGCAGACAGTAGAAGCAAAATAAAGCATTTTTGTTATCACTTACAGTAAGCCATTTCTTTTTCTCAAACCAAGATTTACAAAATGTTCTATTCTTCTTTCCATCTTTCTGATTAATGTGAACATCTCTAGGCTGATATGGTCCAAGTCTTTTAACTTCTAATTTTCTTCATGTTTTAAGGTGGGAAATTTCTTTTAATTAAAATATTATTCTACTATTCATTTTTTTGGAACATTAAACAAACATTTTAGTCCTCATAGATGCCTCCTGTGAAAAAATTCAAAATCGGGACCATCCGTTCCTTAAAAAAAAAAAAAAAAAAAAAAAAATTATTGCCCCCCTTAAAACGACTAATTTTTAGGCTTCATAACGATTCTCCTTGAAGAAATTTTTTTCAAATCCTCTTCCTTTTTGTTTATCTTTTAGTAATTTTTTTAATTAATTAATCAATTTTTTTAATTGATAATCAATAATCACAAAATATCATATTGTTACTTTGATAGGAATGGGGGATAACACTGTAATTAAAACGACAATGAATCCAATGAATTACCATAAAAATAGCCTTTCAATCCTTTCATTAAATTTCAACGAAAAATACCTTTTTTAACAGCCATTTCAACACTAAATATCACTAAACTCAGTAATCAGTTAACAGTATAAACATTTTCGCAGACTAGATTCACAAACAATCAAAAAGAATTATTTACAGACTTGCAACGAACGACAACCAGATAAAACTAAAACAAATAATTTGAGAAAAAGCTTCGGGGCCAGCGAAATATGGGCCCAGACTTTATTATTAACAAATGTACGCACACACACGTTTTGTTTAAGTTTAAGTTTAAACTATTATAATATAATATATATATATATATATATATATATATATATATAATATATATTATATATATATATATATATATATATATATATTTAATCAAATCAATGTTGTTTTAAAGAATATATGCAATAATGCAATTAATATCCAAGTGGGCCCGTTCACCCTGGCCCTAGCTTTCAATAAACTGAATGAATGAGAGTCTACGTCACAAAAGACGTGCGTGCGTACATTTGTTGTATACGCTTATTTATATATTCTCAGGGCCCAATTTCGCTGCCAGAAGCTGCCGAAGCTCGTAAAAAATCGAAAGTGTAATTTTCGAGGAAATTAATTTTGAATATGCAACAAATAATTTTGTTGGAAGAATCGAAATTAAAAATGAAAATTACTCAAATAATTTATTTTTAATTAAGAAATTTATTTTGTTTTAAGAAATTACTGGTGGGGCCGGGCCCCACTGGCCCTTAATGACGAGCCGCCCCTGTAATATATATATATATATAATATATATATATATATATATATATATATATATATATATATTATATATATATATATAATAATTATATATATATATATATATATATATACTTTATATAATAATATATATATATATATATTAAAAAAGCCGTAATTTCATGTTATAAAATAATTTAAACTTTTTATTTGCTTAAATAAATAAAAATAATAATAAGTACTAATAATAATAAATAATTAATAATAAAAATTAATAATAATAAATAATAATAAAATATAATAATGAATAAAATAATTCCACAATTGCAAAAACAAAAAGAAGGAGCAAGTCAAACACTCTTCTAACTTCTTTTGTATGTTAAAGATGTTTGTAACTTTGTATTTTTTGGATTGGAGAGATTTCTTTCTCCCTCCGTGAAAAAGCTAGTACTGCTAGTATTAATACTATAATTAATACTGGCGGCGTAGATAGTTAGGAGTAAGATAATACTTCAAGATTCCTTCTTTCCTCCGTGACGATGAACGACGTTTGGAGTTGGACAAAGTGGATACAGAAACTCAGAAGCTCTCTAGACACAAACGGATATAAAATAAAAGAGACACGTAAGTAATGTGAAAATAACAGACTATCAAACTTAAAGTCGAAACAAGATTTTAACCGTGCTATCCTTTCAATATGACAACAAAGACATGGGATTTGCAAGTATGAATCATTGTTCGAGTCTGCCAACACCAATAGAAAGCAATAGTATATATTATATAATATATATATATAATATATTATAATATATATTATATATATATATATAGTATATATATATATATATATATATAATATTATATATATATATATATATATATATATAAATTAGCGACAATGCAAGAAAAGAATCATTTCATGATATGAACACTCACTGTTAACTTGCACATATTCTATCATATTGAATTTCAAGAGTAAGCTATAAGTAACGAGGAAGAGTCTTAACTCAAGCGCGTTATTCCTTCTCAGAACTCTGGTTGAGTCAATTGAATTTTAAATGAAATTATGAATAAATAAGTCGGTATTAGAGATGAATTAAGTTTGCTTAAAAATTTATTAATTTGTTAAGTATGAATAATTATGTTATTAATAATTATTATTATTATTTTTGCTAATGCAATTTAAAGGGGATTATTTAAAAAAATGACTGCTACTGAGTCATCAGGCACATCCAAGTTGCCAAGCCTTAGAGAATAAGGAACTATTTTTTGACTCAGAAAAGTAACAATTGTGCCACCGATCGCTACTATTAAGAAAGGAATCGAGTAGAATTGATGCCGGCATCTTAAAGCTAATGGGTTATTTTAATCATTATATTATATATATATATATATATATATATATATATATAGTATATATATATATATATATATATATATATATATATATAATATATATATTATATATATATATATATATATATATATATATATATATATATAGTCGAAACAAAATTTTAACAGTGCTATTCTTTCAAAATGACAACAAAGACATGGGATTTGCAAGTATGAATGATTGTTCGAGTCTGCCTACACCAATAGAAAGCAATAGCTTTGTCATTGCGCGCAAACATATGAATTCACAAAAGTGGTCAGATTCCAACCTTTTCAGGTTAGGTGGCCAAAATGAAACTTGAAATAAAAATAAATATATAAATGATTTAAATGAATTAATAATATATATATATATATATATAATAATGATATATATATATATTTAATATATATATATATATATATATATATATATAATAATATAATATATATTATATATTATATTATATATATATACATATATTATATATAAGAGGGAGAAGATATAGATAAAGATAAAGAATAATGCCCTAAGTTTTTTTTCAACTAGTTCGTTAGGTAAAAGACGTTATTAATTTATTTTTATGATAAAACGGTGCTTTTAATATTCTAAGTATATAAAAATATCAGTAACCGTACGCTAAAATAATAAAATATTCTTCAATCGAGTCTATATTCCTTACTATCGATTTAAAGGGAATAGAAAATAATGAATATCAGAAAACAATGGCAGGTGCAGTCAGTTGGGCGTTTTAAAAATTGAAAGAATACAACCAAGTAAGCGACAGCTATCTACTCAAGTATTACAAAGAGATTCCATTCCCATTCCTCTATGCCATATTTCCTGCCAAACGCATGATGGTAGTCTTTAAATTATGCTTGTTAATATTTGTAAAATTTAAATTAATGTTAATGCTAAAATTTAATATCAACGTCATAGCTAATAAAAATTCATCAAGGACCGAATGTACTTGGGAAATTATGCTATCTCCCCTCACCCACTCCCCCCAAAAAAAATAATAATAATAAAAAATGGAATACCTTATTTTGTTTTCTTAGTAGTATTCCATGTTGTCTAGTGGCTAGGATATATGACTTTCACCCAGGAGGCCCGGGTTCGATTCCCGGCATGGGAAAGTTACATTTTGAATGTCAAAAATTTATGTGGTTAGACCACTCAAATGCAAAACTAGGAAAACTCCAACAACGGAAAATGAAACATCACTATGTTTTTTACTTATGTAATCTTATGAACAATATATGCCCTGTTTAAACAAAATGGAAGATTACGCCTATTATCTTTTTCATTGCGTTACTAGGAGGGGGCATGATCATCCCCCCATCCAAAAAAAAAAAATTTGTTTAGTTTATAAAAAATCATAACAGGCCTACTGAAATTCTACCTAAGACCGTTTTCGTTTTTGTCATTTGTGCTTACGCAGGGTAAGAAATGCTTCGACATTTGTAGCACGAATTTCGTGCAAAATCGACAACGACGGCTTACGAGGTTATTTTTGTTTACAAACGATTGGAATCAGCTGTTGAGATGGAGCCCGGCGATTTGGGGTAAACATAAATAAAAAATAAAATCAAATGTTTTATATTACAAATAATTAATTGATCAACTATTGTGGAGTTTATCGATTTGGAAGATATTAGATTTAAAGCCGATATAATTTAATGTAAACATCATCAATCCGGGCCTACCACGTAATGAAATAATTATCATTTTAATTTCTTTACAAATATTTTAAACAGGAAAAAAATATGACAAAAAGAAATGCAAACTCAAGCATTTCAATACCGATGTGTCGCACAGATGACAAAAGCAGAGACCGTAATAAATCATCGAAAAAAAAAAAAATACTAGTTACACTAATAGTTCTCGTGTTAACTTTTTTCCTTTTTAATTTCTTCAAAGAAAATTGTTATCTGATAGGGAGGCTAAAAACTTTGAATCCAATTTTTATATACTCTATGTAAGTACAAATCTTGCTCTAACTAATAATTATACAAAAGTGAAAAATTTCCTTACCTTTGAAATGTGTGTTGGCCTCTGGCTTTTAACTATCCAGAGCTTACGATATATATATATATATATATATATATATATAATATATTAAATATATATATATATTATATATTATAATTATTATATATATATATATATATAAATATATATATATATATATATATATTAATAAAAAGCGTTACATTCATAAAATTACAAAATAGAAAAATTAAATTTTTGTTTAAAATAATAATAATAATAATAATAATAATAATAATAATAATAATAATAATAATAATAATAATAATAATAATAAATAATAATCAATTGCCACAGAATAAAAAGAAGGAGCAGTCAAAACTCTTCTAACTTCTTTTGTAAGTTAAAGATGTTTGTAACTTCGTATGTTTTGGATTGGAGAGATTTCTCTCCCTCCGTGAAAAAGCTAGTACTGCTAGTACTAATACTATAATTAATACTGGCGGCGTAGATAGTTAAGAGTAAGATAATACTTCAAGATTCCTTCTTTCCTCCGTGACGATGAACGACGTTTGGAGTTGGACAAAGTGGACTCAGAATCTCAGAAGCTCTCTAGACACAAACGGATATGAAATAAAAAGAGACACGTAAGTAATGTGAAAATAACAGACTATCAAACTTAAAGTCGAAACAAGATTTTAACCGTGCTATCCTTTCAATATGACAACAAAGACATGGGATTTGCAAGTATGAATGATTGTTCGAGTCTGCCTACACCAATAGAAAGCAATAGCTTTGTCATTGCGCGCAAACATATGAAATCACAAAAGTGGTCAGATTCCAACCTTTTCAGGTTAGGTGGCCAGAATGAGACTATGAAATAAAATAAATATATAAATGATTTAAAGAGTTTTTATTTTAATTATATATTATATATAAATATTATATATATATATATATAATATATATATATATATATATATATATATATATATATATATATATATATATATATATATATATATATATATAGAGAGAGAGAGAGAGAGAGAGAGAGAGAAAGATAAAGAATAATGTCTTTTTTTTTTTTAACTGTTTGGAATAGACGTTGTTAATTTTTTTGTGATAAAAGTGATTTTAATATTCCAAGTATATAAAAATATCAGTAACCGTACGCTAAAATAAAAAAAAATTCTTCAATCGAGTCTATATTCCTTACTATCGATTTGAAGGGAATAGAAAAGTAATGAATATCAGAAAACGATGGCAGGTGCAGTCGGTTGGGTATTTTAAAAATTAAAAGGATACAACCAAGTAAGCGACCGCTATCTACTCAAGTATTACAAAGGGATTCCATTCCCATTCCTCTATGCCATATTTCCTGCCAAACGCATGATGGTAGTCTCTAAATTATGCTTTTTAATATTTGTAAAATTTAAATCAATGTTAATGCTAAAATTTAATATCAACGTCATAGCTAATATGAACTCATCAAGGACCGAATGTACTTGGGAAATTATGCCATTTCCCCCCCCCCCCCAAAAAAAAAAGTAAATTATAATAATAAATTTAATACTTTATTTTCTTTCTTAGTAATATCCCATGTTGTCTAGTGGCTAGGATACCTGGCTTTCACCCAGGAGGCCCGGGTTCGATTCCCGGCATGGGAAAGTTACATTTTGAATGTCAAAAATTTATGTGGTTAGACCACTCAAATGCAAAACTAGGAAAACTCAACAACGCAAAATGAAACATCACTCACTAGTTTTTTGCTAATGTAATCTTAGGAACAATATATGCCCTGTTTGAACAAAATGGAAGATTACGCCTATTATCTTTGTCATTGCGTAACTAGGAGGGGATACGATCATCCCCCCCCCCCCAAAAAAAAAATTTGTTTAGCCAATAAAAAAAAAAATCATAACAGACTTATTGAAATTCTAGCCAAGACAGTTTTCGTTTTTGTCATGTGTGCTTACGCTCGATAAGAGATGTTTACATAGTTTTAAAACGAATTTCCTGCATAATAGACCGCGATTTCGTGCTAGGTTTAATTTGCTTACAAACAATTGGAATCAGCTGTTTTGATGGAGCACGTGGATTTAGAATAAACAAATAAAAATAATAAAAATAAATGGTCTATAATACAAATATTTGATCAACAATTGTGATTCAGTTTTGATTTGGAAGAAATTAGATTTTTTAAAACCGATTTTATTGAATGAAACATTCATCAATTCAAACGGGCCTACCACGTCGCCAGTTTGTTTGCTTACATTTTTGCGTAAGCGCGTCCTAAATTCGGCAAGGACGGGAAATAGTAACCTTACAGAATTAAGGAAATTCCTTACGATTGGCGACCATTTCTTACGATTTTGCAATAAGTTTGACAAAAACTAACGCAAACTCGAGTATTTCTTACGTTTCATAAGCACAAATGCACAAACGAAAACGACTTTATATAAACGTAACAAGGACCGAATGTGCTTCTGAAATTATGCTATCTCCCCC
>JABUQX010014136.1:0-2500 GCA_015478945.1 Trachelipus rathkii
TATGTCTTAACACCACAGTGTATATTTCCCAATTATTAAGTGTTTTATCATTGGTATTTTATCACCGTTCGACCTAACCTAGATTAGTTATTAATGTTTAATTGTTTTAAAGTAAATAATTAAGTGCTTGCAAAGTTCTACGGTGACGAAGCCTCTCGTAAATCATCTGTGCTCCGTTTTCTTCTGTGCAGAGGAAATCTAGTGTCTTGCAATTTCTCAGGTGCTCAGTTATTGATTTATAATTTTGTACAAATTTTATTGTAATTATATATATATCTATTGTCTTTAAACAATAAATTAAATTTTAACTTTATATTGACATTATTTGTTTATTTTTGAATATTTATTTATTGTTTCGTATTTATAAAAGTACCCCCATAATTAAACTTTATATTCTGAATATAAGATTTAACTCTAGAGTGCGTTTGGACTGGATCACTGATCCGCAAATACGAAACATAAAAAACAAACATTTTTGAAATTTTGCGAATTTTTTAAAATGTCTTTTGATTTTTAATACGTAAAGGCTGAGAGATCTAGGTGTAATGCTCTTTAGTGTTATTTTGGCTTGTAAAACTTCTTCGTCATATATATTTGGGGCATTTGTAAATTATATATACTATATATATATATATATATATATATATAAATAATATATATATATATATATATATATATATATATATATATATATATGTGTATATATAATATTATATTATATAATGTTATACGTATAAATATATATATAATATATATATATATATATATATATATATATATATATATATATATATATATAATAACTATATATATTATATTATAATATATATATATATAATATATATTATATATATATATCTATATATATATAATATATATTAGTTATATATAATATATATAATATATATATATTAATATATATATATACTATATATATATATAATATATATATATACTATATATAATAATAATATATATATATATATATATATATACAGTTCAGGGATATATATGTGATTGTAAATTTAATGTCCTACCAGAAAAGGCTTTACTAGTTAACCTTAAATTGTTGTCGTTATTATATTCTTATTATGAATATACTAATAGTATAATTCAGAGATATCAATCACTTTAGTTAATATTTGTCTCAAGGGAAGTTACTGCTCACAACATAATATTGATATGTATACAAAACCATATATGTATATGACTTTGTATATTGTTTGATATATATGTTTGTTATTGATTTGTTAAAAAGTAGTGAATAAATTTTCTTTTTTTTTTTATTAAAAGTTATTTAAATTTTCGTTGGTCTGTTTCTTTGATTCAGCCAAATATTCCAGTTATTAATAGACTTTATTTAATATTCAATTAATTAATTCGAATATTTATTGCTTAGTACTGAAGTCATTTAGAGATGTATGCATAGGGTTTTGATGAGAATCATTAGTACGATTATACAACAACAAATGTTGTCACCAGTCTGTTTCGTGGTACCAAAACGGACACGTCGCACCAATTCTAACCAAGTCCAAGAGATCTTCGTTGACTGAACTGGTAGGTCACTTTTCTATAATATATTAAAGTTATCAAACCAGGACGTGGACTTATCAATTGAAGATTAAAGTTTTATCAGATGCAGGACGTAGACATCCAGTGTATTGTATTCAGCATATTGTTAATGGAGGCCTGGCCAATGGAAAGTAATTAAGTTTGAAGTGACTGTAGACAAGCTTGTTGTTTAATACCCTGAAATTTAGGTAAAATTATTTCGTGGGAAAAAGATGCTTAAGGTAATAACTCAACTCATTAACATCTTGGATACTGTCTATAGTATAAATATAAGTTAATTAGTTGTCACGCGGGTTCTATCTCTCATTAGAAATTCTCCATTGGTAAGACTTCGTAGTCTGTGGAAGTCTCTCATACAAAAATAATATCAGAAGAATTTGTGTCTGTTGGATGAATATTCATTTGGAATAACCTACCTGAAGGCCTTCGTATAGAGAATATCAGAAGTGACTCGTGATCACTAGAGGAGGACTACCTGAGAAAAGTATTTGAAATTTTTTGAGAAGAACTACTTGGGAGCGACTTGAAATCGCTTGAGAATAATTATTTTGGAAGTAACTTCTAATCTTTGAAAAGAAATAATCAGAACGTAAAATGAGGTCACCAGATAATATTGACCGCAAACAAGAGCTATTACAGAGGCAATTCTTTAAAAAGTAACTCATAGTTACAAGTGAAAGACTATCAGTCATTAGATGAAGTCTATTCACGACACTAACAACGTTTGTGAATAAGAAGATTTTTAATATTTAGAATACTACTTTATCTAAGCTTGAAAACTTTGTGAAATGGATCTATACCTAGATCAAATTATTTTGTTTCTGTTATAATAAAAGAATTCCGTGAATTGTCACCGTGTATATTTTCCGTAATATCCAATCTGTGACATATATATATATATATATATATATATAAATATAGATATATA
>JABUQX010014136.1:12500-17457 GCA_015478945.1 Trachelipus rathkii
AATAATTTATTACAAAAATATAAACTGAGATCGAATCGAGGGTCAGATTCATTCGGCAAGAGAGTTAGGATTTGAGGAAGATATAAGAGAGTAATGGAGAGTCCATTCAAAATAGTTAAAGGTTAACGCCGTAAAAGATTTAGATAAATAACCGTGAGGAACAGCTGTAATATATATAGAGTATATTTTAAAAGAGATGAAGTAGAATTGGTCATTATACTCAATTGTACTGCTTATATATAATAATTCTTAACTGCTCATTAAACTGTAGGCTCAAGGTTAGAGGAAAATAAAGAGAGAAGTAGTTTTACTAATAAGATAATGTTAGGATAAATATGAGTTACTCGACAGTACGGTTAAATGAGTAACACTAAAATATCAAGTAGTTTCAGTTTAATGTACCATTATTAATAGTGAAGACTATAGTTTGAGAATAAGAGTATTAATATATGATCTACAAGTATCAATGTGGTCATTAGTGGATAAATTTTTACAGGGGCGTAGTTTATGTGTAGATAGTGAGATAACATAATTGTAATTATATATTACAATAATTGAAGTGAATATGACGTTTCTAGTAATGAATGAAGTATGTATGAGAATGTGAAGAAAGTGATGATGAACTTTTCATAAATAACATAATAAATATAGAAAGTTAGCGAATCAAGCCGAAGTTTTCTGAGTCTTTTCTAATTTGTAGCTATGCTAACCAGGTATATTGTTGATAGATAGTTTTTTATCTTTGTATTGGACTTAAGCGTAGTAATTGATATGTTGCCTAGGGACATGCGATCACTGGACATCTGGCTGGGAGATTACCTAGATTAGAAAATAGTGGAATTGAGTTACAGTAATAAGGAATTTATGTTATCTGAAGGAGTAGGAAATGTTGTTATATCGACTGATTTAGCGGGATAAGAGGTGCATAAATTAGGAGTGAGATGGCTGCAGGGTTTTTTTGTTGAGTAGGGTGAGTATGGTTGTGGGCCTTGTACCCAGGATGATAACTACTACAGCATAATTGTTCAGACATACTCACATCATACAATACTTAACAAATGGTCGATATACAATTGTTTGATATTTTGTCAAATAATAAGTCCAAATTTAGTTTGATTTCAGTGTTGGTCAGCTAGGAGCAATAAATTGTAGAAACAATGGGGTCGATTACAAATTACAAATTAGGCTGTTGGTATAATTTTAGTTAAAGGTAGAGATTGAAATGATTTTCAAATCTGTACAGATTTTTTATAGGAGCTAGGCAAAAGTCGTTTTCTGTGTTTAAATCCTGGTTTTTTCTCTCTCTATATTTTTTTTTTATTTTTTTCATGTATTTAATTGTTACGAGACTTGCCATTATAACTCGAACATGTGTAACGCTTTTTCTAGGTGTAATATGATTGATTATAACTGATAAAGTTTAATATGGCAACATTATAAATAAAATTCAGCAAAACATTGAAATATTTACTGCTTTGCAGACTTAGAGCTCACGAATCCCACGATTTTAGAGGGTTGTGGAGAGTTTGAACTATCGTTGGCTTAAAACGTGGGTGATAAACAGAGGTGTTAGTGTTGAGCTTATACTCTGACAACCTGTTGATAAGCTAGACAGGATGTAAGCTGTTAGCCTAAGCTTAACACATTTATCACTGTGTTATATATATAAAAAATAATTTGATTTATTATATTAATATTAGTGTAACTTATAGTCCATCTGATTCAGATTCATCAATTTTTCAATTTCATTCTTACAAAATGTTCCTTCACGTTTCTTTTCTTCACACACACTATTTAAACACATTTACACTAACTATCTAACGAGACCTTGCTGAAGCTATCTGGTGAAGAGTGATAGATAATATTTGACATAAGAAAGAAAGTTAAGATACTACCAAATTTTAATGTTAAAGACAAATTCGAATAACACTATGAAAAGAAATATGCTGGAAAGAAGAAACACATTAACAAACTTTTTTAATAAATTTTTTCCATTTTAGATAATAACTAAATTTTCTGCTTCATAATAAACTATAATATGAGAAAAAAAGTTTAAAAACAACCATATGCTATATATCATTCTTAACTAGCTTTAATAAGAAGTGGGATCGCAATCAGGCCTAGCCATGTGATGCCTATCATTAGTGGTAAGTCCAAGTATTGGCTAAATTTTATTAAGAGGAACATAGTCCTTAAACGCTACGCACTCATAACGCTATCAGCATACTGATTAACACACACAAACCATAGAGGTGACCTAGAGTTTATCCATTGATTAACATAAAATCATCAAATACAATTTGTCATAAACTTTTTATTTTCATTTATTCATATATTCACGAAAGGAAAAGTTGTTGAAAAAAAAAAAAAAAAAAAAAAAAAGAAAAAAAAAAATAAGTATGGAATAAAAATATCTTTTAAGTTTGAAGCGCGATGACCATTTGACCTACCAATTGTAAATCTACTTCGCGTTCTGTTAAAAGTAATAGTCGCCCATTTCCAAACGAGTTCAATAAAGTTTCGCATTATCATATACTATCATGTATATTCCTATGTTACACTCAACTCAATTGTTGATATTACTTCTAGAAAGAAAATTTCAACTTGTAATTTATATGAGCAATATTAATAATCTATTATTTAATATATAATATTTATAATACTTTAATATATTAATACTATAAATCCTATATTTATATACTATAATGTACGGTAAATGAATAAATTTCTAGGAATAGTTAGTGTTACAATATTATACTTATATTATAATAGTGTATTAACAATATATTTATTATATATAAATATAACTCTATATTATATAAATTACTATTTTAATAATAAGTTTAAATGTTTTTTTAATGTTTTCCTTAATATACTTTTGCTCCTAACATATGAATAGCTTTATATTATAAAAATACTATACTATGTGTGGGTATATAGTTCGTGAAGCAGTTAATATATAGTTATATTATACTATACGTTTATGAATAGTATTATATATGGAGGATATGATGAGCTCTACCATACATTATATATATATAATGTATTGTGGCATTGTCAAATATACTATTTATAGAAGCAATTTGTATTAATAAGCACATATACTATAGTAAATGGCTTTTTCAACCATAGTGTGGTGAGTATTTATTGAAAGAATTAGACTTACTATATATATTATATTATTATTATATATTAGATTATATATTTATATAATACTTATATACTTTATATAATATTTAAATATGAATTTAAACTAATTATATTTTATAATATATATCGACTCAAACTTTTGGTGCTTCACAATATATATTAAACATGAGGCATTAATATTAGCCTGTTAATATCCCTAAGAATAATAGCTGAATATTGAGAGGAATTCTAGTGTATATATAGTTTTTGTGGACTTTTAATAATACATATATCTTTACGACATGATACTATATTTCATTAATATATATATAACTTATTATTATTTTATTATATTTTTATAAACATTCTACCAACCATCGTCCGAGGTATGGTTATCTTCTCACGTTGCTTTGGACAAATCGAAATCTTCTTTCCTTTAATATCTGGATACTCATTGATTCTCTGGATAAATTATGAAAATTAACAATAGTTAAAAGGTAAATATTTTGTATATTCTATTGAATAACGGTCTGATATTTGGTTTAATTGGGTCTCATAATTCATGTTGTCCATTTTGTCCTGAGGGTTATAAGGAGGAGCTAGTCTAATTAAATAGAGTGTGGAAAGTGTGAGTTTTGTGGGCTCTCACAATTGGTTTCTCGCCGTTGACCATGTGGGATGAATTTTTTCTTTTGGATGCTTTGTGTTGATAATTGATTTTATTGAAATACTGTGTTGCTTTGGTGAGAGAATGTAAAATATAGCAGTATTTAAAGAAGTGTATGATCCTATGGTGCTAATACATCTCTGTAAAGCTTGTCAGCCTTGCTTTCTCGTAATCTCATTAATTTTTTAAATTTTTTTTTTTTTTGTTAAAAAAAATATTATTGGTGTTTTTTGTATGTTGTTGCGTCATATGTTTGGAATTTGTTATTAGTATTAAGAATGTGTGTCGAGGAGAGAGAGCATGAAAACTTTTGTGACACAGGATGTGATTTGACCTTGCTTTTCGGGACTAGGAGATGCCTAGGGATGTGGGGAGGTGTCAACTGGTTTGTTGTATTAAAATAGTACCTCGGGAGTCACGGTTTTCTTTCTGTGTGGTTGTTTCTAGGTACACATTACAGAGTGAATGTAAGTAGGGTATTGTCTGAAAAATAAGATGATGCTGTTTTATTTCGTATATAGGCTAGATGTGTGTGTGTGTGTGTTCATATTGTTTCCATCACATATGTGTGTGTGTGTCGTGTGTGTGTGTGTGTGCTGTGTGGATGGTTTGTGTGTGTGTGTTGTTTTTTGTGTGGTGGTGTTATAGCCATGTCGGGTTGGTATGCACTGAAGTTCATGGTTTATTAAGTTGTGTTTATTTGGGCTAAGGGGCGACAGGTCAAGGAAAATACCCTTGCGGGAGATAGCTCTGAGTGACAGGAGTGATAGATGGAGGGATATAACTCACTGAGTATTAGTATATTAAAATTGTATATATTTGGTGTTTCGTTTTATTGACTGATTTGCTAGTTTTCAACCTCGAGATTTACATGTGTGTAATGTTTGTTCGTTTGTTCATGAGAAGATGGGTCTGATGATGTGCTCTTGTGTAGTGTGATGATGCTTAAACCATTATTGCTAGAGCAAACTCGCCGTGAATTTGTTTGGCGCACTTATTTGATTTTGATGGTGCTATAGAAGTTATTTCGTTGAGAGATGCTTTAGGTTATGTTAATGGCTACAGATTTTGTATCTTTGTCTTTAATGGAAATTTTCTTGTCTTGTATTTAAGTATTGGATAAACTCGGGTAAAAACTGAATGTCCTTGACATAAGTGCTA
>JABUQX010014137.1:25000-30000 GCA_015478945.1 Trachelipus rathkii
ATACATTTCATATTTTTACTTTTGGACTGAAACTAACACGACACCTTTGTTTAACTCTGCTTCTTCTCGTGTTATTCACAGCGCTATTCGTCACAAGAACGCTGCCTTCGGAAATGTGCCGTTTTCAAATTTCAAAAGTTCACGCAAGTTATATTTCATCCCGAAATCATGCATAATCTATTCTCTGTGATAACAAAAACCTCTTTTCTTCGTAGAACATACAAAAAACTCTTTCTGGTTTTCTTCTTCTCATTCATTCTGTCATTTTGCAAAATAATGTTAAATCTAACTTTTCTTTTTTCTCTTTCCCTCATCTAGTACCTTCCGAAAGCATAACTGCCATTTTACCTTCTTCTGAAGCTGAACTATTAGCTTCAAACCTTTGCCTCTGATCCCATTAGACGATCTCAATGGTGCTATTCCTCCTCTCTCTCTCTCTCTCTCTCTCTCTCTCTCTCTCTCTCTCTCTCTCTCTCTCTCTCTCTCTCTCTCTCTCTCTCTTTTGAGACAATACCTTCTGATTTAATCGGTTGTTCTATAATAATAGGAGTTGATGCAGACACCACCATTTCAAATTTCTAAATAGGAGTTCCTCAGGGTTCTTGTCCTATTCTAACTATCTAAACACCCTTAAATAATGGCATTATTCTATTATTTCTCCTCCTATCCACCATTCATTACTCCTTTCATTTTGAACGATATCCCACCCAGGAGGTGGCCTTGGAGCAACTAACATCTGAATTTCTTCATACTGGAGCATTGAAACCATAGTTGTCTTCAATGCCTCAAAAACTCAGTTCCTTCATCTACTACTCAACATAATCTTCCACACAACTACAACATCAATTCGAAAAAAACATCTGAAATCTACGTCTGCCCTTAATATTCTTGGGGTTTATTCATGATCTATCTTGGAAGGATCACTTTGCTTCTCTTTCTAAAAAAATCTTAAGAGTTAGAGTTGTCTGAGTATTCAAAATCTCTTCACACTACCCTAGTTGCTTGTTCTTGATTTATGTGCTTTTCGTCCCACTATGGAATAAGTCTCACACATCTGAAGTGGTTCCACTCTCAAAGCTCTTCTTAAAAAAGTTCAATCTAGGACTTTTCGTCTTCTTATCTCTCCTGCACTCAATAACTTTCTCTTTTCACTCCTATTCTGGCAGATGAACTGTTGAGTTGCCCACTCTTTATACTATCGCTTTTATAACGGACATTGCTCTTCTTAAACTCTCTAGACGCATACCTCCTCCATTGAGAAGGGGTCGTGAGAGAGACCCCTTTGCTGTACAGTCTCACGTTTTCTAATTATATTATCGCTGCAACAACGGACATTGCTTTTCTAAACACTATAGTCTTATACCTCCGACGCTGAGAAGGGGTCGTGCGAGCCCTTGCTGCACAATCCTTCACCTTTTCTCAGTTCAAATCTCTTGCCACATACTTAATAGCTATTCTCGTTCTTGCATGTACTTCACTGGTAAAGTCTGTATCACACTTCCTTTATTTATATTCCAAACTACCTTATAAACACTTTTGCATGCAGTACTTTAATAACACCGTACGATATCTTTAATTTTGTAACTCTTGGTGGAGTTTCAGACTTGACCCAAGGTCTACTAAGATATATATATATATATATATATATATATATATATATATATATATATATATATATATATATATATATATATATATATATATATATATATATATATATATATATATATATATATATATATATGTATATAAGAGTATGTTAAGATAAGGTTATATATATATATATACATATATATATATATTATAAGTTATAAAGCAAGATATAGCAGTTATGTTACATACATATATCCATATTGGTACTGTTATTGGATATATATTTACATATACATATATATATATGCACATATATATATTGTTATTAGTATTATTGTTGGTTGTTACATATTATATATTATTGGTTGTTGTTGTTATTGTTATATATATATATAGTTGTATATATTATTATATATTACTTAATCATTCATATTATTATTATATATATATATTATGTTAATATATATATATATATATATATATAATATTATTATTATTATTACATATATTATTGCTATTATTATTATATTTATTATTATTATTATACATATATATATTATACATATTATTATTATTATATTACATATTATTATATATATATATATATATTATTATTATTATACATATATATATTATTATTATATTATTATTCATATATATATATATATATTATTATTATATATATATATATATATATTATTATTATTATATATATATTATTATTTATATATATATTATTATATATATATTATATATATTATATATTATATATATATATATATATTTATATATAAAGATTTTATTATTATTATTATATATATTATTATTATTATTATATATTATTGTTATTATTATTAGTTATTATATTATTATATTATTATTATTATTTATATTATATATACATATATATATGATTTATTATTATATTATATAGTATATTATTATTATTACATATTTCATATTATACATATATATATTGTTGTTATTATAGACATATATATTATTATTATTAAGATATATTATTATTATATTATTATTATACATATATATATATTATATATATTATTATATATATATATATATGTTATGTTATTATTATATATATGAAATATATATATTACATATATATTATATATTATTATATATATATATTATTACATATATATTTATATGTTATATTATTACATATTGTTATTATACTATATGTTATGTTATTATTATTAGTTATATTAGTTGAGTTATATTATTATTATTACATATATTATATATATATACATATATTATATATATATATTTATATATATTATTATTATATATATATTTATATATATATATATATATTATGTTATTTTATATATATGATATATATATATATATAATATATATATATATATTATATATATATTATTATTATACATATATACATATATATATATATATATATATATATATACATATACATATTATTATTGTTGTTATTTCATATACATATATATTTATTATTATACTTATATATATATATATATTATATATATATATATATATATATTATATTATTATACATATTATTACACATATATATTATTACTAATATACTATACATATTATATAGTTGATATTGATATATAGTTATTATATATATATATATTATTATTATATATTATATACATATATATATTATTATTATTATTATTATATATATTTCATGTTGTTATTATATATATAAAGAAAGATATATATACATATGTTATTATTATTATTATTATTACATATATTATATATATATATATATACATATATATTATAATATGATGTTTATATAGAGATATTGTTATACATATACATACATATATTATTAATATGATATATATTATATTGTTGGTACATTACACATATATTGGTTACATATACATGTTATTTCATACATATTATGTTATGACATATATTATTATATTATATTATAAATATATTACATATATATATATTACATATATATATACATACATATTATTATATTATGCTATTACATACATACATATTTCCATATATATATATGCATATATATATATATATATATATATATATATATATATATATATATATATATATATATATATATATATATATATATATATATATATATATATATATATATATATATATATATATATATATATATATCTATCTATGATATAGCTATCGATACCTATTTGAATATAAATTTAAAAACGCCCAACAGTGTATATATATATACAGATGGATATATATATATATATGTATATATATAACCGGTTTTACATTTTTTTTAAATAAGTATTTGTTTTTGTATTTTATCATTGTCTTCAGTTTTTTTCTTATTTTTTTTTTTATTTATTTTTTTTTTTTTAAATAATCTATTGTTTTACTATTTTAGGTATTTTCTTCATTATTTAGATCTAATAATTTCTTTACTTACACATAAGTCTTGAAAAAGTTTTATTGCGTACAACTGTAGTGTGTAAATAACTTGCTTAATGGTGTACGCATACAGCTTGCTTTTTTCTCTTTTTTTTCTTTTAAGCAAAAAGCAAGAAAATCACCTTTTTTTTTAATGCTTTTCTAAACAAAAAGCAAGAAAACCGCTTTTATTTTGGTTTCTTGGTTTTTATTTTGGTTATGTTTTAAAAAACATTTTTAAAAAAAACTGAGGGTGTCTTTTAGGCACTTTAATATATATATATATATATATATATATATATATATATATATATATATATATATATATATATATATATATATATGTATATATATAGGTTAGATATATATTTAAATATATATATTATATATATATATACATATAAGATTAATATATATATATTATTATTATTATATATATATATATATACATATATTATTATTATTATTATTATATTATATATATATTATATTATATTATATTATTATTATGATATTATTATTATATATTATATACATATTATTATTATTATATTAATATATTTCATATTAATATATTATTGCTACATATATTATACATATATTGAAGAAGAAGAAGAAGAAAGAAGATATTATATTATTATTATTATTATTATATTATTATTATTATATTATATTATTATTATTATATATTATTATATACATATATATATTATTATTATTATTATTATTATATTATATTTCATATTATGTTATTATATATTATTGTTTGTTGTTGTTGTATACATATACATATAATATATTATGTAAGCATGTATGTATACGTGTATCTTTTAGACACATTTTATATATATAGCTATTCCGATAGTTATATATATATATATATATATATATATATATTAATAAGTAATTCTCATACAGGATCAATTCCATCATGGTTAAGAGGCTCCCTTATCTTGAACGGTCCTGGAAAA